>JASVER010000135.1:1866253-1885214 GCA_030449065.1 Oceanodroma leucorhoa | reverse complement strand
AACACAGTATTCGAGGTGCGGCCTCACCAGTGCCGAGTACAGGGGCACGATCACCTCCCTCTGCCTGCTGGCCACACTATTCCTGATACAGGCCAGGATGCCGTTGGCCTTCTTGGCCACCTGGRCACACTGCYGGCTCATGTTCAGCCGGCTGTCGACCAGCACCCCCAGGTCCTTTTCTCCCTTGCCGGGAGAATATGCTGGTAGGTCCTTGTGGATGCTTAGCAAGCCCTCACCTGTGGCTTGTAATATGCTGCATGGGCAATGTGGTCCCCAGTGAACCATCAACCACTTTGAACTCTAATATGAAATTAATCTTGCMTACTTTTCACAAACTACCACAAAACTTAATCTGGCTTGCAGTGCTTCAGCAGCATTTATCAGAGTTTGCTCTGTAAACGTAGCTTTCTTAGAAACTTACAACAGTGAATTAAATTTATTTTTCTGGAAACTGTATATTTCAAAAGTGATCATAGTACTTGGTTTTTTTAAATATATGCTTTGTTCCTGTTAGCTTAAGGAGTGGACACAGGTTGCCTAAGACTACCCATTTGCCACTTCTTGACTACTAGTCAAACAAATCTATGTGGCATGTCAATCTGTTTAAAAATCTAGATCATACAGTTTTTCTGTGTGACTTCTATCAGTTTCTTTTCTATCAGTTTCTTTTCTATCGGTTTCTTTTCTACATGTTTTTTATAACCTGACCCTTCTTTGGTACTCTTCCATTCCATCCCTCCCACTGACCCTCATCCCCAGGATCTAGAAACTGTTTGTTAGTGACATAACTAAAACAACTGAAAAGCTACAGACTACTACTGTATGCAACTTGATGTGTCTAGTCAACCTAACTAACTGTCTGGCTGTTTACAAGTACTGTTCTGTTTCAGTACTAATGTTTGCAGCTTAATGGAAAGAAAACTGAAGAAATAATTAGCAAATGACAGAACTCTAAGGCATTTCTCAGGAGTGATTGGAAACAGTTTGATTTTTTAGAACAAAAAATATGAATTCCTGAAGACTAGAAGGATATATTGCCTAGACTTTTGAACATGTGTTCTAAATCTCAGTAGCTTTCATTGTGGCAGATAGTGGATTAAAAAGTATTATAAATTCTGCATTTCATATAATGTTCAGTTTGGGTGGTCAGATTAGTAAGGACTCTCTTTATCTAGTCCCACAGATACTGTGGGTATTGTAGCTAAAGTGTTTGAGGCACTGCCTAAGGGTAGTTGAGTGGCGTTCTGCATACTGTATCCATTTATTTTTAAGGAAACTATAATAATATTCTTCTGTTTTCTCTTGCTACTGTACAAAACAGGCCACAGAAAGATGGTTGGGGGTTTCAGTGGTTAGTGAAATTGATGTTTTGGTAGTATAACATAATTAACATTCACAGAATAGTATGAACATTTTTCCTCATATTAAGACTGTAGAAATTACAGTATCCTATATTGTTTCTGTGTGTATGTAGCACAACGTTTCCTCTGTTGGGGGAAAGATAAGGATCCAGTCTTTTGGTAACAAGGATACATGGCTGATGTTCAGCTTCATGGTATGTCACTCTGTTGCTTTATATAGTTCTCCAGTGTGGTGGGTTGACCCTGGCTGGATGCCAGGTGCCCACCAAAGCTGCTCTATCACTCCCCTCCTCGGCTGGACAGGGGGAGAGAAAATATAACAAAAGATTCATGGGTCAAGATARGGACAGGGAGATCACTCACCAGTTACCGTCACGAGCAAAACAGATGCGACTTGTGGAAATTAATTCATTACCAATCAAATCAGAGTAGGATAATGAGAAATAAAACGAAATCTTAAAGCACCTTTCCCCACCCCTCCCTACTTCCTGGGCTCAACTTCACTCCTGATTTCTCTACCTCCTCCCCGCAAGCAGCACAGGGGGACGGGGAATGGGGGTTGCGGTCAGTTCATTGCACACTGTATCTGCCGCTCCTTCCTCCTTGCTCTCTTCCCCTGCTCCAACGTGGGGTCCCTGCCACGGGACGCAGTCCTCCACAAACTTCGCCARTGTAGGTCCTTCCCACGGGTGGCAGTTATTCACGAATGCTCCAGCCCGGGTCCCTTCCACAGGGTGCAGTCCTTCAGGAACAGACTGCTCCAGCGTGGGTCCCCCACGGGGTCACAAGTCCTGCCAGAAAACCTGCTCCAGCGTGGGCTCCTCTCTCCACAGGTCCTGCCAGGAGCCTGCTCCAGCGCGGGCTCTCCACGGGGTCACAGCCTCCTTCAGGTGCATCTACCTGCTCCGGCGTGGGTTCCTCCGTGGGCTGCAGGTGGATATCTGCTCCACCATGGACCTCCATGGGCTGCTGGGGGACAGCCTGCCTCAGCATGGTCTTCACCATGGGCTGCAGGGGAATCTCTGCTGCGGGGCCGGGAACACCTCCTTCTCCACTGACCTTGGTGTCAGCAGAGTTGTTTCTCTCACATATTATCACTCCTTTCTCCCCYGGCTGCTGTTGTGGAGCGTTTTTTCGCCCTTCTTAAATATGTTATCACAGAGGCGCTACCACTGTGGCTGATGGGCTCAGCCTTGGACAGTGGCTGGTCCAACTTGGAGCTGGCTGGCATTGGATCTATCAGACCTAGGGGAACCTTCTGGCAGCTTCTCACAGAAGTCACCCTTGTAGCCCCCCCTGGTACCAAAACCTTGCCACAGAAACATCTGTGGCATCCAGAAACTTTAGGACACCTAAACCACCACTTTAAGGTTTTGGTTTGTTTGCAACTTTACACAGGGTCTGATTTTTAGTCTATTGCTCCTCCTCATTSACTGAGTAAATATCTGTATGTAAATGACAACTGCAGGACTCTGTTGAACTGCTTTTAAATCTTGGGCACTTGATTTGACTCTGAAATATACTTTCAGCCTGGAGGTCAGGTTATTTTACTTTGCCAATACAAAAATTATTGGCTCCATTGTTCTCAATTCTTTAGGTATGTACTGGGTTGAGAGGGATGTCTCACTATGGAATGATTAAAAAAAAAATCCAAAATTTTATTGATATTGTGATAACTTATGAAAATGAAGATGTCTTCCTCTTCTCCAGCTGTAGCAATACTGCAAGGAAACATGACATCGTTAAAGTAGAATGTATACTTTGTCTTCTAGAATGTTTGATCTTTGCTTCAGAGATCTGGCATAGCATAATGAGCAACAATTTCACAGGAATTTGTCTCAAGCACTTTTATCACATGAAGCTAAAAGATGTGCATAAGGAAATGTTAACAGTTCCAAGCGTGTTATAATTTTTTTGAGAAAGAAAACCAATTTACATATATTTACCTAGAAGAGACAAGTTGCAACAGAGAGATGCCATCTTAAACAGGTCAGCTGGATATACGGTCTTAAAGACCGAAGAATTATTTTAAGTGGCAGTTGATTCTTAAAAAACAGCTTAGCTTTTTTTTAATGAATGTATGTGAATGTATGGTCTTAAATTGAGTTGAATGCCTTGCATTAATTATGTGAATTTGAAAGGGTTTTCATCATGTGTCTCAACTTGTTTACTCTTTAACTTCCAATAACAGTCTGAACTAGTAATTCCTTCACTCATACGACCCTATAAAGGTCAAACTGGTGTCTGCTCTTTTGGTGTCTGCTGCCAAATAGTTTATCATGCATTTGGATGTGAAAAGGGGTTAAAGGTTTAGCGCCAGACTTAGACAATGGTCTCCCTTACTACTAAAGCTTCAGATTTCATTTAGGGGCTGATTACACAGGTGCCCTGAAGAATAATTTCTCCCACTCAACCTATGCTCAAATGCAAAGGTCAAGTTCTCATTGTAAGTGATGATAAAACAAAACTAGTCATTATTCTGTCTTTCAAATGGGATRAACAGATTTCAGTTCCAACAATGACATAAGTAAATCTCAGAGAATATAACACTTTTCTAGGAGTTTAGCAAGTGCACTATCTCTAAAAATGAACAACACTGGATCCAGGAACTTAATGACCTTTGCTGAATTTAATAACATTTAAAAACAAAGCTGTGCACATGGATGGTTGAAAAACTGATAACACAAGGAAGACAACTATTAAGCCTGCCACCTTGCCAGCCAAAGCAACTTATGCTAATAGGAAAAAATAATAGAAGTACTGAAAATTAATAACTGCTGAAAGATCAGGTTCAGCAACAATATTAAGAATAATGATGTAGCTTTTGAATTACTTAATCCAGGCTTAAAAAGGGAAATAAATGGAATTACTGAAAGTGACCTTCAGCTGGAAAGAAAAGTTCTATTTCTGGTCGTCCAGTATACACCAAAAATTCTCAGATATACAGTGCAGTAAGAGGCTTTTCTGTTATTTCATTACTATAGAAGGTGGAAGCTGCCCCCTCTGAGATAATACAGAAGAGAATGAGAATGGACAGTGCTAGRAACCTTTTTCAGTTCTTCACAGAGTGAGTCCAAGCATCAGAGGTGACAGGTGTTTGACAAGTAGAACACTTGCTGTCATATAGGATATATAGCAATTTACTATCAAAAGAATATTGTTATGCCAATGTAGAAGTTGATGGTGTAGCCATATAGACAATATTGGAGGGGCTTCCACATGAGAAATTAATAAACACACCAGCAATCTTCAGCCTGCAGAATAGATGATGGAGGGGTATAATTGATGTCTATGATATAATGAGAGAGAAAGAAGAATAGGGAACAATTATTTGTTGCATTTTCAAATACAAAAACTTGGAATCATCAAATGAACCTAGGGGGAGGTGTCATGTTTGGAACTAAAGGATGTGGTTTTTATAGGCTGTGTATTTAAGCTGTGGACTTCTTTCTAGCAAGTTCCTATAAATGCTGACGGCTTATGTGGGTTCAAAATGTGGCTGGATAAATCAATGGAAGAAAAGAATTAATTGGGAGTTATTATAAGGCATGATGCCAACTTTGGCTCAGTGCATTGTTGATCCACAGCTTGCTGAAGTTTGCAAGTGCATTCTGGAGAGGTGTTTTTTACATGTTCACTGTTTCATCAGCATTGTCTGCTTGCCAGTRTGAGAGAGGAACCCAGACTCTATGAACCTTAGGTTTGACATGTGTGGCCATTCTTATCACGTGGTTGTCCATTGCTAGTGATGTTTCAGTGCCACGMAATTTCAAAGCCCTTACCTTCTCTACTATAGAATAGACTATTTCAGTTGGAAGGGACCTACAACAATCATCTAKTCCAACTGCCTGACAAATTCAGGGCTGACCAAAAGCTAAAGCAAGTTATTAAGGGCATTGTCCAAATGCCTCTTAAACACTGTCAGGCTTGGGGCATCAGCCACCTCTCTAGGAAGCCTGTTCCAGTGTTTGACCACCCTCTTGGTAAAGAAATGCTTCCTAATGTCCAGTCTGAACATTCCCTGGCGCAGCTTTGAACCATTCCCATGTGTCCTATCACTGGATACCAAGGAGAAGAGCTCAGCACCTCCCTCTCCATTTCCCCTCCTCAGGAAACTGAGAGAGTCTCCTTTTATCCGAACTAGACAAGCCCAAAGTCCTCAGCCRCTCCTCATAGGACATACCTTCCAGCCCTTTCACCAGCTTTGTTGGCCTCCCTCTGGACACATCTTAGCATCCTTCTTAAATTGTGGGGCCCAGAACTGCACACAATATTCAAGGTGATGATATTTATGAATTTATTAGAACTTATTCATGAAGASAGAAAGATATGGCCTCTCTTTGCTGTAAGAGTAAGAGGACACACGGTGTTCAAGTGTCCTCTCCAAACTTTTCATATTTTGTATAGAGTGGAAAACCTCTGACCAGAAAAGGCTATGGATCATCTATGTCTAGACAGTGGATAGGCTGTGACTTTAGAGAAGGATGAATTGGGCAGAAATGTGACTTAAACCATGACTCGGCTTCCAGGCTATTGTTTGCTATGAGCAGAGCAACAGAGAAGAGAGGGTGGAAGCAAGAGCCAGCATGGTTTTCCCTGTCACACGCTTATACAATTTGACTGTAGTCTAGAGGTGACACTGACAGCTCTTAAAAAATTATTTCATGTTCTTAAGACAATTTCGGTTGGCATTTTGCAACCAAAAATGTGACCTGCTCTACTTATAACTTGATTGCTTAATATTTCCCACCAGAAAGAAAACTCTTCCTCTTAAATCTCTTGTGCTCTTGTTCACAACAGTTGTTTGAGAAAAAGAATAGCAGGACAGAAAGAACTATTCTGTTTAGGGCTTTTTTTTCTCTACTGTGTCAAATCCTATCCAGGTCTAGCTGAGCTATCCAAAGTATTAAATTGCCAGATTTTTTTCTGAGAAGAAAGAAAAAGGCAATGTGCTAAAATATCTGCATGTATGAACTCAGCTGGGCTCACACTGCTGCTGCCAGAGTGACAGCTGCTGCTTCACTGAGAACATCTGAGACTGCCAGAGGGGGTGAGAGGGAAGATCAGGGCAAGAGTCCAGCCCTGCACAGATCCGGCGCTACCATTGAACTTGTGGGGCTCCCGAAAAAGGTAAAGTGTAGGCTTTTTTTTTTGTAGTATTTTTTTGTAGTGTTTTTTTTTCCTCTTCTCCTTTGACATCGTAACTTTAATTTCTTCCTGACAGCTTTACTCTTCTCCCTTCCCTCTCCCAGTGACGTGGTGGGGGTCTCACAAAGTGCTTTGGATTTTTCTGGTGTTAATATCACTCTGCATGGATCTCCTGACTCATGGCACCTCTGGGAATTGCACTAGGCAGGAAACGTGCTGGTTTAATCTTCCCCACTCTGTTTTGTACCTGGTTCTATTTATAGGAGACCAAGATGCAACAAATAGTTTGCATATTTCTACTTTTCCCAACTGGGAGCAATGAAAGAAAAGCCTGATGCTCCCAGGTTAGGACAGGGAGAGAGATGATGGGAGGGTTCATTCTTCAGTATTCATTCTCACTTCTTGAGAGCCAGTGCTTGGCCCCAGTGATCCATCCGTGCCAGCAGGCTACCTAGTTCCTGAGCTTGTCAGTAATGTCTTTAAATGGTAACTATATGCTTCAGTGCTTACTCTGCTGTGTGGGCTTACAACTGTCAGCTCCTCCCAAYCATCACTGAAGGTTTGGAGTGGCAGATATAATGCATACTGTTTTTCTCAATATAAACCCAAAAACCTACATACATACCATCTTTCCCCCTCTCCCCCAAAGAAAAGCCTCCCCTGCAATTCCTGTGCAAAATATTACACTGTTTCTGAAATCTAGTATTCAGAAGTTGAAAATGCCAGGTTTTATAGCTAGTTTCTAACACAGTTGCTATCTATTCTCAAAGGACTACRAATTTTCTTACTGCTGGGACTGAATGCATCAATTTTGTGTGCAACTGTACACCTGTCATTTTTAAACTTTCTATTGGTTATGTTCGCAATGCAGACAAGTTCTTCTAATACAAWCAGACTTTTCTGGGAGCAAGAAAGTGGAAGCTTTGTAGGGCTTCCGCAGTTGGGCAATTACTAGGTTTATCGACATGGCTGCAAACACATTGGGTCTTCTAGGTGGCTGCTTTCTTATCTTATGCATCTTTCTTATGCAGCTTATCTGGCATATGTCTGGGCATAAGGTTTATCATTCTTTTAAAGACATGCTGTCTTAGGCTCTTAAAGACAGCTTCATCATTTCTGACCAGATGTTAGTAGTTACTATGGAGAAAAGGAGACCCTTCTTATGAAAACTGTTTCTCTAGATCATGGAGTTTCTCTTCCATCTCKTCACCTGAATTTCTTTCTTCTGTGGGAAAGAGAATATGTGCAAGTGAAAACACTTTTTCTTTGTTTGTCTCCTGTGATCCTCTCCCTTGGATCAAGCTTCCTGTGTGTCTGTGAGAGTATAATTTCTTCTATATCTCTCTAGCTACCGAGACTCCTAATGATGTCCCCATATCTTTTGCTGTTTCTGGAATAATTCTATTACCCTTCTCCCTTCATGGACCAGCCAGTGTGGGTGGACTGATTTCCCTTGGCTTCAGCCTCTGCTTACTCTAAATGCTACTCTGCTTTCCAGAGGACCAGTGAGATTTAACAGTCTTCCATCATTGCTGGTATGGGATATAGGTAATACAACTTTGATAGCATAGAGTTGATTCTACTTATGCAGGATGCTGCCATACAGTAGCAGTTTATACAACCTCACTGCCTCACAGGTAGTTTATAAGCTGTAACTCGCTGCAGTAAATAGTGATGGAGATGGGTATCTTGTGGCTTGAATCCTGGAGTAAGACTTGGAAGACCAGATTCCATTCCAGTGTCAATGATCATGGGAAAAGTTGCTTAATATTGTGTCTCCTCTGGTATGTGTTAAACTGAGAGGAATTCTACAYTCCCATATTTTTTAGTAAGTGCTGTATAGAGTGTGGGTTTTTCCTTCTTTGTATGTGAAATGAGTTCTAGATCTCAGTCAAACCCTAGAGACTTTATTAAAAGGCAATGGATACTAATAACAAAGCCTATATTTTTTATCTCTTTTTTTCTTTTTTTGTTTTCTTTCTTTTTTTTTGGTTTTGTTTTGGTTTKGTTTTGTTTTGTTTGTTTGTGTGTTTGTTTGTTTTGGTGGTGGTGGKCATGTCTTCCACTAAACATCCTATATAGCTCACTTTCAAATTTGGGATACTAGGCCAAAATAATTTTCAGTCTGACTTAGTGCAACTGCTCTAATAACAAAATCAATAATAGGTTGCTATTCTAGCTATTGAAATAAGAATATTTACTAAATATCAAGTTGGCTTAGAAGGTCTTTGGGGTCTTGAAGCATCTCCATCCTGAGCACAGTACAAGCAGGTGCATATAATAAAGCATAATTTTGTGCGGGCTTACATAAAAAGGTGTGCAAGAAATACAGCCAGACTGTACGACACTGTCCTCTCTTCGTGCAGAACTGATTAGCTGTGAAAATTGCTTATATTGCTTTTGTATTGAAGTTGTTGGTTAACTGTGCATCTAGTAGAGAGTTTAGCACTGGCTGAGCCTGTTCATGTGCATCTGAACCAGTAGTACAGATGAATCCTTGGGTTCCTAAATGAAAGTATGTATATAGGATTTTTCTTTTTTTTTTTTTTCCAAAAATCTGCTGTGCATATCGTCTGTTTCTTCAGCTTAGTTTTTGTAGCCACATAATGTAACCTTAACTAGAGGTTGTTCTTGTTTACTGTAAGCAGGAGTTTCACATTCTTTTACATATTGTTTTGCTAAATCATTATATAGTTACATGCTGGATGAGGTCCTTCTGCTTCTGACGTAGGATGTGTATTCATGGATCATATGTTCCATTCCTTGCATATTTTCCATGTTTCTTTGTGCACTGTTCAAAAAATTTCCTTTACAAAACTATCATACAGACTACAATTATCTTTTACGATCTGATATTTGTTGGCATTGCTGCTGTATAAAATAAAATCAGCATCTGGAGACATGAACAACTTGTTTATTAAACTATTGTATGTTTGTTTATACCTCAAGTCATTCAACACACAGTGCTTGTTTCCTAATATTAYCAGAGAAACCTTATTCTTCATGTAAGGTTCAGTAGCAGATTATACCTGCTGATTAATCAAATGAGTAAACAGTCAGAATTTCTCTTGTAGCCTGCCTGCAGATCTCTACTTCCATTGTTCATATCTGCTATTTTCAGTGCTGTCCTGGTGTGTAGAATTTCCCTGCTGTTTTTAGAGCTGGGTGTAATAGCAATATGCCTTTCTTTCCATAAATATTGTGTGTGTGCGTTGGAAGGGGTGATTTTGTAGATACTGCTTATATAGTTAGTCCGTACAGAGAAACTGGTAACAGTCACCTCTGTATGAACTTCATGGATTGCAAGTAATCCTAGGAAAGCTAACCACAAATACGTTCTGCAGGATCAAGTAAATCTGCAGATGTTTCACCTCACATATATCTGGTCATCTACAAGACACTATTGGAACMGCAGGAATAAAGGAATGTTAAACCTAAGAGATGAACAGCATCATCTACAATGGGGTTGAAAGTGTGTTGAGAAAATTGAAATGTATTGGAATGTAACTTAATCTTGCATTCTTCTTTTGGACAACGTAATTGCCACTGATAGGAGTAGCCCTTTTTTTTCACAGCTCCCAACTTAGCTAAGGAGAGATGAGGAAATGGCCCCTATTAGCACCTTCCCACAGAGCCAGCTGCAACTGCCAAGCTGCCTCACTCATACCTAGGCTGGGCCTGCCTCTTCCAATCAGTTAAACGTTCAGAGTCTACTCTGCCCAGACACTTTTATGTATGAAAATGGGATTCCCTTTCATTCTGCCAGGAAGACTAACCTCCAGGCAGGTAGGTGTTGAAGTTCCTGCTTGATRTGTTTTCCTTTTAAGCTGTATGCTGTAATGTTTAAAAAGTTTTCAGCTGAGAAAAGTATTTCAAATATTGACAAAGAGACATCATTTGTGGGTGAACCATTTAAAAAAAATTGTAACTGGCAGAGAAATGCATTACTTTTAAGGTTGCTGACTTTATTAGTAGATGTGAAGTTAATACCAGTGTGGCAGACTCAGAAACACAATAAATCAGGGAGTTCTGAAAGAGTGCCTAGTACAGAAAGAAGGAATTACATGCAGAAAACTCCTATTATGGAGATGAATAATTTAACAAGATAGAAAAAACCAAAATGCCAAGGATATGATATCTTAAGTACTGAAGGATTAACTGTATTGCTTTACCTCAGACATTCCAGTTATTCAGTGAAGAGTTTTCTTAACTGCKGATTTTGTTTCAGTAAATTATTTGGTTTTAATTTTAACAACAGTAAACTGGCAATGTGATACTGTCCGGAGTTATACAGCAAATAACGGAATGGTACCAATTTATTATGGTACTGCAGTGGATTTTGTTTTCAAAACACCGAATGTGGGTGTCAGGCTATGTATATCTCCTGCACTGGTGGAAATGATAGGAGCCAATGCTCTTTGTGATCTTGAGAAGGAAAACCAGAGACTGCCACTCTTTGAGGGTGTAGCTGAGAGTTGTGGTAGTTTTCTTTGTTGAGAGAACTAGAGCTAGCACCTCCACATTTTAATTGTAAAAATCATAAAAAGAAGCAAAAGGAGTAAGAAGGATGTTTTTGGCAGGGAGGTGAGGGAAGCATTCTCCCTCCTACCTGCAGAGCCTGTCATAGTCTCAATGGATGGTAGGGTAGAAGGGAGGACTGTGAAGCCTATTTTGGGGGGAAAGGCAGCACCCTACTTGAATTAGTCTGAAAAAAACACCCCAGCATGTGTGTATATATATTCATTTACCCTTTTCATTAGCAAATGCTCTTCTTTGGAGGAGGCTATTCCTCAGTCATCGTGGAAAGAAACCAGCTGGTAATTGCTTTATTTTCCTTATGTTACGGCAGCAGGAAGCTGAAGTTGAATTTTACAGTGTTTCCTTTTTCAATTTGGAGACATGGCTTGCAAAGCTAATGAATTCAAGTTCCAAGTCTGTGAAACCATTGTGTTTCTTTCTAGTATTTGTCAAATAGAATAYGGGCTGGTGACAAGGTTTCCAATGGATATAGATAACTGAAGATTTTGTATGCATCCCTTAGGCTATGACTAGAAAATTTTCAAATTTCTAGGTTAAATTGTATAATATTACCCCTTTTAAAAATATTTTTATATTTTATTTTTATGTATGCTATCACTTCCATTTGCCCCATTGGTTAGCAAATTCTCTTCTTTGGAGGTGGCTGTTCTTCAGTCATTGTGGAATTGTAGAATCTTTGAAGAAAGTTATTCCTTTTATCTGTTGCTCAGAAATCTGTGGGACACAGAGAATTTCTTCTAATTAATGGAAACAAGGTAACTGAATATCACCTTGAGTATCTATTATAAACTGTTGATTTTCAGCACATTGGAGGGGTTTTTTTTGCATAGTAGTTTTTCATCAAGAGCCATTTAAAAGGATGCAATGCTGAAATATCTCGTGATTACTACATGTAGTGATAGACTGGAGACCTGAGGAGGAGACTGCTTAGGTATGCAAAAAGACCCGATTCATGAGATTAAAGGCTTCCATTTCTCTAATTCAAGTAACGATGCCTAGCAGGACAAGGTGGTCCAGAAGGTCATCTGCAGCTACTAACTGTCTTCTGGGAAAGTAGTTAAAAGCTGCAAAATATCTGTAGAAGCTGTTGAATATGGGTGTCACGACAGCAAATACGGTTTTATAAAATACACTTTGTCAAGGAGATTTCAGAATTTATTAAGGCATGGATTACTAGAGGAAGGAAAAAGGGGAAGGAATGTGAAGAATAACCATATGTAAAAAGGATTTAAAAATAAAGCAACCAAACCTATGTGATCTCCATCCTTGTAAAATTCATGCTAACTCACCCCAAAGTATCTATGTTTTCATTAAATATTACTAGAATTTCTGTATAAACAGGCTAACAGCTCTTTTCAAAAACTTTTTCCAAAAGCTTTTTTATGTATTAAAGTTTGTTAATTACTTCTTTTTTGAGTAAATAAAAATTTATCAACTTGGAGAATTCAGTGGGCACCTCTGAAGAAAGATAGTTCTGTAAGGTCAAAATTTCTTATCTTGCCAGATTTCTATATATTTTTCACAAGATTAAACTATAAACTTTATTTTACAAAATTTTATAAAATAAACCAGAATTGAGAATAAAATGTTTTCTCTTAGTCTGAAGAACTTCAGAAAAGTTTAGCAGAAAACATCAAAGTAGTGTTAGYTCCAAATTGGTCAAACTCACATTTCAAAACCACGGAATTTCCCAGGAAGGACAACTTTGGCTCCATATGCTCTAGTGTGTAAATCCTGGTCTGTTCCAGATTTTTTTAAAGTGTTTCTTTTTTGGTTATTAACTGAAGACACACTTTCTTTTTCCTCTTCTTATCTCTCTGATAAATGATTGTCTTCTAAATCTTAAACCCTGGGACCATGCAGATGGCTTTCCAGGAAGAGCTGCTCATTAATGCACTGAACAGCCACCTGTGATCTGGAAAAAAAAAAAACTCTTACTCTAATCGTCTTTTATGTAAGGATGTTTCACATTAAGCAGTAACATTATATTTAAATTAAGAGCAGGAGAGCACTGAAACAGTTGCTCAGGAAATAAAAATCCAGTTTGCGTAAGCTTCTGTCAATAATGTGAAAAAAAAATCACTACTAAGGAGGATGGCGCTCTTCTGAAATTTRTTAGCTGATGCTACGAATGTTTGACTGTAGTACCAGCCATCTGACTACAATGGAAGATTTGCCTGTTGATTGAATTTTTTTCTGGCGTTTCAACAGTGAAGCTGTGATTTTTCTTTCATTTTTTTCTCTCCTTGTTACATKCTTCCCTCTCTCCAGACAGAAAGCAGTCGTAGATAAGCAGATTAATATGTGGGATAGCTCCTCTTCATTGTTCTGTGCAGCACTTCCAGCTTTTCATAGCCAGTTGGACTTGTTAGGAGRAGCTAAGCGATTGGTTGTTTCCTGGGCTCCGTTTCATAAATTATAGYCCAGCATGCATGAGCATGATTCCTACAGTTGCAGTAATCCAGAGGCCTGTCAGTTCCTGACTTTATGCATGTTTCTTCCTACTTGTTTTATAATATTGCACTGGAATTTCCTGTCTTAGATAGTTTGCTATTGCATCTTCAGGACTCTGTGAGTAATTTTGACTTTTTCAACTCTGTTAATTACATACCGTAAACAAGAATGCTTGTGTTTAGGAAGTAGTTCACTAGCAGCTAACATTTGAGATTCTGTGCTGTGTGAGATCAGGTACAGTTAACTTTATAGCTCTTCTCTTGCTAAGGTTAAAATAGCTTCATGATGTTGCATGTGGTCAGTGCATTTGGGGTTCATACATTTCTGAAATGGGCTGTGTTTGATCCTTGTATTTTTTGTTCTTCTGTAAAAAAATATAGTGATGCTG
This sequence comes from Oceanodroma leucorhoa, assembly GCA_030449065.1. Taxonomy (NCBI): domain Eukaryota; kingdom Metazoa; phylum Chordata; class Aves; order Procellariiformes; genus Oceanodroma; species Oceanodroma leucorhoa. The sequence continues at coordinate 1,871,324 of JASVER010000135.1, read as the reverse complement.
CATTACACCCCATATGTGCCTAATCAAGACATGTGACGTGTCTTACATTTTCAAACAATTTGTGTATTGTGTACTAGCAATTGCGGTAGAACTACTGAAGAAATGCACACAGTTCTCAGCTTGCAGTGTAATAAAGAACCCCCACTCCTTTCACACTCTCCCTCTGCATCTTCTCTAAATAAGAACAGACATACCAGTAAAAAGCAGGACAGTGTTAACATCTAGTATTTTAAACGACTGCAAAGCTTAACTAACACCTTCTCCCCCCCCTCTTTCTTCTATGGTGCTATGATGCTTTCCTTAATTTGTAGAGGCTGTTTTTGTAGCAAGCAAAATGCCAGCACGTTAGAGTTCACACGTTTAAAAACAAATTCTACTCACAGTGAGTTAGAAACCAGTGGGAAATGCTGTTCAGGATCTGCAGTTTAATCAAATGGAGTTATCACAGTGACTCCCTTGTTGGTTTCCTGAGATTGTCGGGTGTTACCTCTGCGCAACTGAGGTTTAAAACAATAGAGCAGCAGATTGAAATCAGAAATTARAAAGCTACTAAGTCAGTGCTCTACACCTCTCTAGTAAATGCTACAAAGTCATATTCATTGCTATAAATGCATTACTTCACGCAAAGAACTTTCCATGTTTCTTATTTTTCCACTGGAAACATAATTTCATTGTGTGGTGTAATAAAGCTAGCATTTGTGGGTAAATAGCTTGGGTTATACMAAGAAGTACATACTTTCTGCTAGCAGGATATAAGCCTATGCTGTTTATTATTAGCTTYCCTTCTTGAAGCCATAGCTTTTCAGATGGATTTGTGTGAGTAAATAATTTTAACATAGTAAATGTTCTTCAGACAGCTGACTTGCTCTTTCTAATCAATCTTGTAGCTTCTGGGGATATAAAATGCCCTTGTAAAACTTCTGTAAAAGTCTTTTTTTCCTAGCAAAGAAATTATTTTTTGAACCTGTAATAGAAAATAGGAATGTAATTTTAGCAATATGTTTATCCTTTATTGTCAAATTCCTATTTTATGCAGTGGTCAGCTACATTCTCAACTTCTAAAATTAAAAGAATTGGCTATTGAATTTATGGTTAACATTGCAGTAAAACAGTTTCTTTTGTATTAGTGACCTTATATTTATTGAATTTCTTTTTGTGAGGAGTGTGCATGTGTGTTACTTCAGATGGTGAGCAATGCATACTGTGTCCTATAGTGAATGCAGTATTGCTGCTTGCATGTTTTAGGTTGTAATGCAGAGAATCATGCAAGATTAAAGTGGCCATCACAAACTGAAAGTCAATACTGTGTTGATACTGTCTAAAGCAATTTTATTAGACGTGGGTCAGCAAAGTAAACTGTTTAATTCCTCTAAATGGCTCTATGAAGTTAAACAAAAAAGTGTTTTGCTCACACAGGTAGTATTTGAGATAACTTTTGCTGGATTTACTTTAGTGGATAGGTATAGTAAATAGGTGCACTATTATATATATAATATAAAACCTAAACCACAGTGAAATGAATTTGACTGAGATGGTATGCATTAAGTGAGGCAGTGAATTATAGTATAAAATATTAGTTTCCATGATATTTCTGAAATAAGAAATCTAAATCTCTTAGATGTGAAAGGCTGGTTTCAGCATAGTTTCTCTGACGTATGCGAAGCACAAGGAAATAACTTGGTGAGATACTAAACTTGGAGAATGTAGTACTGTGGTCTGAACAGCCATGTGACTTGTCATGTCTTATTTGAATGGARTTTACCTCTGCTGAGATAATTTTTTAATCTAGTCAGGTTATTTAGCTCTGAACGTTGCTACTTTACTTTTCCTGTGCTCAACAAAAAAGAGAGACTATGGAAAAAAAACTTGCAAGTTTGAGTTTCTTATGGCACTGTGTTAGCTGTGATCTTAAGGGGTGTAACGTGGAAAATTGGTCCTGTGCTGTAGCTGAGTACATGCACTGTTTCAATACTGTTAATACCACGTTTCCAGGAACTGAACCTGTATTGATACAGAATTCTATAGGTGATATTTGGAATCTAACATACCGCAAGCAGTGCCTACAGGCTGGATCAAAGTCCTGTTGTGCTGGATGCTGTTCAAACAAGTAGTAAAAGGCAGTCCCTGCCCTTACGAGATTATAGACTAAACAGGATGGTAGGCACAGGATGGAAATACGCACAATTTAAACGTAACCTTGGGCAAGTCAGAGCAGGTCAGCACCCAAAGAAGGAATGAAATCCTGGAATATATCTGCAATATGATCTTGTATTAGAGATATCTGTAGCAGAGAGCTGGGGCAGCAAAGTTCTACATTAGGACACCTGTTTGATGCCAGAAGCAGTATAGGTACACTGTGCCAAGGTTAATTAGGGCAGAATTAGCTTGCACTGAACATTTTACTGCTTCTTGCATAGATGCTCCCCTAATTCATAGTTCAGTGCCTCCTTGACTATAGTGATGCTACTTGAAAGAAACCTTTTGTCTCCTGTTAAGTTAAATAACTATTCCAATATTTTACATCCACTTTAGGAAGTCGAGATAGCTGTTTTTTTCAGAACACCTTTGAAAAGGTTTTCCCAATTGTTCAGTAGAGAGTTTCAGATTGGCATCCTTGTTTAAAACATGCCAGAGGCTTTTCTCTATAAATGCAAGGGAGCTTAACTTTGCAGGAAAGACAGCCCAAGTTACAGCTTTTATATAGCACCTACCTTGAGTCTTACTGGCTGAGTTGTATGTATTGGTGTTTGACTGAAGCAGACAAAATCCATGTGTGTTTGTCTGCTTAAATGTAAGATTGATATGAAGAAACGCTTTACATAATTTGGAAGAGCTTATAAAAAGAACTAAACTTCCCTTTATACTTGAAGGTCTGACACTTTGCTACTGAATTTTCAGTGTGAGTTCAGGTATCTACATCAGCAACATAATTCATGTAAAAACTCCCACATGTTTTGGAAAATATTTTTGTAAACATTGCTTACAAATATTGAAACTATGTCTGTTCAGTACAGCACCCGYGTCACAGTCTCCTGGTGGGCAGTTAACGATAAGCCATTTGCAGCTGGTAGAAGCATTTCTTCCATTTGTGTCTCCGTGTGCCAGATGTCAGTTGTGTGAAGAAACCCCCACCACAAAACACAAACAAAAAAAATGTGGGGGACACTCACAAAAAAATGTGCCCACCTTAGCCACTGGACACATCTTAAGCCTGTACAAGTGGTGGGTTCTTCATACAGACAGCAGACAGGAGCGGTCCTACAAAACCCCAGAAAGGCACGAGCATTGCTTAGTAGGGCAGTTAGCCCATGCCCTTACTTCTGCTAATAATTCATGGCAGYCCTGGGAATTAAGTACAGGTCAAAATTAGTAGAGGATCTGACAGGGCCTTCTGTTGCTGTTGCTATGTAATATTATTTGAATGATAACATTAAGTGGCTTTGAGTGTGGCACTGTTTATCTTGGAAATAAATATTTCTATATTCCTCAGGTTTACAGATCCAAACTACTTTGGCTTCACAGAAGAATGTATCAATGTGACCGCGTTGTTATGGTTTTATGTTATAATCTTTCATACAAAAAATATAGAACTTATAACCAGAAATTCAGAGTTCACAAGAAAAAGGAATTTCATTTAGCCTAAGGTATACTGAACTTTTTCTTCTCTCATTTACAGTGGTTAATTTAAATTTCTAAATTAACTATGCACCGTATAAAGATTATTGCAGAGCTTGAAAAATAAATAACTAGGTTAGGATGAACAAAAAATCTTTTTTCTTTTTCTTTTTAAATGGGAGTTTTGCTTTCTCCCTGGCTGATCATTAAGGGTTAAAACAGTCTTGGGAAAAAGCAAAAAAAGAGTAATCACATCAGTACAATAATGTATTATATCCTCTTAAAACAGCATAAACTTATATCTGTGATATCTGTCTCTTCTGGTAGATCACTCAACAGATTGAAAGGTGTGGAGTGTGTGGGGCAGAGAGAGAGAAGAAAGAAAGAAATCTAGAAGAAAAAACAAGTGAGTTCCAATCATATTTGGAGATAGGAGGAAGCCAAAGGGAGTAAGTGGGAATGCTGAAGCTAAAATTAGCTGCTCAAATGAATATCTTCGAAGTATCTTGAAATTGTTGGTTTATACTTTTAAACAAAGCATGTGACGCAATTTGGCCCAGAGGGCAAAAGAAAAAACTTCCAAGTCATATTATTAATGAAGCAGCTTTTGGCTTCCTTGTGTAATTTTACTTTTGCAGTCACTTTCTGTAAACAGTTGTGCAGTGACTGTACTGATACTAAAATATACTTCAAAGATGCATGTGTAGATGTTCATAGCAGTTGAGCATTTACATTTGTATATATGTGGAAAATGCCTCAAGTAAAAACGGTACTGGTTGTCTGCATGTATTTGCATTCTCAGGATCAAGGACAGGATTGCTTTGGTTTTGTTGTGTCAGGATTTGMGTTTTTGAGTTTTGTGCATCTGAAAAAGTAATACTCTGTTCCTGTGTTCCAGCTTGCTTTCCTTGAATTAAAGTTTTGTTACCCAAAGTAGAATACAGATATATTTAAATTTTCAGGCAGTAACACAAATATTCTCCCCAAGTAGCATAGCTCTTGGCGCCCGTACAGAGAACACGCTGTTCCTTCAGGGGCTCGCTGGAACTTGCTGTTGTCCTTACGAGAAATGATGGCGTCCTTTGCATTAAATAATTCGCTGGCAAATTTTACCTGTCACAGTGATTTTGAGAGCTAGCAAAGCTCAGCCTTGAATCTGAATTACAGCCTGTGGATAGTTTCTTAGGTTTCTTGACACATCGTATGTTAAGTACGATCTCATTTACTTCTCCAGTTCCTCCAAACCAGTGCTGAGCAAAACTTTTTTGAATTTTCATGGTTGGAGGCTCTCAAGTAAGGACTGCAAGTATATAAACTGTAGGTTGCCAAACTAAAAAATGAAATTATTCCAGTTCAGTAATGGATTTGAAAAGATGATAAAGGGACAGAAATAGCTTTTTGTGTATTATCTGTATGGAATTAGTTGTGTGTACTTTTTTTTTTTTTTTTTTTTCAA
>JASVER010000135.1:1759280-1866178 GCA_030449065.1 Oceanodroma leucorhoa | reverse complement strand
TTGCGGGTTTTTTGTTTGTTTGTTGTTGTTGTTGTGTTTTTTTTTTTTTTTTTTTTTTTTATAATGTGTGGATGACAAATATTTTCTTTGTGCTTGATGTGTGTTTGGAAGTGGTCTGAGGGTAAGTAAGGAGCTGAAGTGGAAGAAGGTGGAAGCTGACTTTATGGCCTGTGAAAAGGATCTAAATGGACTAAAGGGACTCTGTTAGCTGTGTAAACTGAGCTGGCAAAGCTTGAAAGCCGTTTTATACTCAATTTCACTGGAAAAACAGAATTTTGAGAACATACGGGATGTGCATGCCATGAAATGTGATTAATCGAATCTATGTTTGTCGGTGGTTATAGTCATCCCAAACAGCTCTCCTGTATCTTTAACTTTCTGGTTACTGTTAAAAAAAAAAAAGCAGTTGACCGCAGTACATCAATACCTGACACAATAAGGGAGAGGAATACAGCTGATCTTGTTATGCTGAATTTAAATATGTGACTCAACCAGTCTTCAGTGATAGCTGTATTTCCCCGAGGGTCTCCAACCTTTTTGCAAATGCAATTAAAAATAAAAAAAATTTTGCTCATTCTACCTTAGAATTTTGAAAATGTAGGCTCCTAACATTAAGTTCCCTAATGTAGTTATTTTTACAGCATTAAAAAAATGGTGTTTTGCATATGATATTTATGATGATATATAAAGTTAATAAAGTTAGAGTGTGGTTGTACATGTATAAAAATTTACATGCAAAATTAAAAGTTGAATTTGGGTGATGCTGATTTTGCTTGCTGTTTTTAAATATTAAATATAAGATTTCATTCAATCTGTATGAAAACATTCTGATTTTTTTTTTTTAAATCAATATTTAGCAGTTAAGAAGTTGAAATGTAGTCTGTCTATTCTTTATCTTATTAGCTAGGGATCTCATCCTCCCTAAGTTCTCTGAGATCTGGGCATTGATGTGAAGGGTTGTAGTTTCATTAATTTACAGCCAAGAAGTATGCATTGATTTCTATCCTTCTGCCTCTTCTTTCCTGCCTCATGAGTAAAGTGATATAGAGGAGAAGATATATTTGTATAAGAATGTGTTTTCTACTTTCTTTACTCTCAGTAATGCATATACCGACATAAAATTACTGTGGTGAGTAGATATTTATGTGTAGAAGCCATCATTTACACAGAAAAAAAGCTATAAAATGCAAATTATACTTGAAACTGCACTTAAAAATTAAATCAAGGGCTGGATTTTTAATATTTGCAGTTTTCAGAATCTGAATACTGTATGCAGCTTCTGGACTCAGCTCATACGGAAGTTTGAACATCTGTGGCTCATCCATTTAAACAGATGGTAAGATCTGTGATGTCCCAGGCATTTGTGGTGCAACGTGGTGTCTGGCACAAATGTGTTTGTACATCCACCTGTCTTTGACCATTAAAAACACTGGCCTTGCTCCAGCCTTTTGGTATATGAAATTTCTAGCAGTGTGCTGCCCTTAGACTTGAGGGATATAAAATCTGTTATTTGCCTGTTATCTCCATGTGGATGCTTCCTATCAAGTTATTTAATTATGACGAGAGGGGAAGTTGTTAATCACTAACCTTTTTTATAATAGATCCCCATACAGTGGATATAGCACAGCATGTATGTATACAGTAAATGAAACCACTATTTGAGACCTGAAAAGACCAGTTATCAATATACTGTGCATTTAATTAAAATTAAAAGGTGTAGGAATATCTACCTAATGCCCCGCTAACCGACCTCATTTTTTTTTTTAATTTAAACGTAAATCTCTCTGTTTGAAGAACATCTGTTGCTCTGAATAATCTGATCAAGTTTATTTTGGATGAAGCCAGCTACTCCTGATGACAAAACAAAGTCTGAGAACATAAACCCCAGTCATTACAGCCATTTCCTGAAGCCTTCTCACAGAAATAATACTAAGGCCCTTTATTCAAACATTCAGATTAAATTGCCTTGTCATGTGCCTATGAGTGGGAATACTGATGTATAGGTTAACCCATGGGAAGCGATAGTCATAATGCTGGTGTTCCCCAAAAAGTGCAATAGGGTCTGATCAAATGGTAGTCTTCCAGTAATTTTTTTGTGCAAGAGAAATAATGAAAGATAGCATTTAAAATCCACAAAAAAGCACTAGAAAAGAGCTACATCAGTGTAATGGGGCTATGTGGCCTTTTATGTCCGGGTTTGGAGTGCAAGAGGAAAATACAGCAATAGTAGAAGGGGAAAAAAGGCAGTTTTTCTGTAGGGTGTTTAGCAACATTTGTTGGCGTACTTGATAGGGTGGGAAAAGAATATGGAAAAAGGTATGAAAAGCCATCAGTTGAAAAGCCAGGAAATGTCTGCTTTTGCAATGTGCTGGACTGAGAGATTTGAAGGTGATGCTTTATGGTTTGAAGACTTGATTTTTCTGGAGGTCTTACACTAGCTTCTTTCGGAAATGCTACACTTATGTGCTGTTTTAATGACAGCAGAATTGCTTACTTTTGGGTATTATTTCCTCTAACTTCTGCTACTGACTCTTAATTCTATCTCTTAGTAAGTCTTATTACAGCTTAAGAGCAAAATATCACCTTCTAAGTCTGTTACTAATGTGTGATAAAATCATTATAAATACTTTGCAGTCCTGGCTAAGATTCTAAAGTTTTTGATACAATCCCTGGTTTTAGATACTCTTGATCCATCTAAACTACATGAAGCATTACTTTAAAAATTCCTCTCTTCATTGAGGATGCTTTTCATCCTCAGAAGGYTTTCATGGCTCATTGCAGTTTCCACTTTCAGAGATATTAAGCRATTTACCATGTGTGTTGTATTAGTGTTAAGACAGCCTGTTCTGGAAAAAATACACTTATTTTCTTCTGTACTTATTTTCCCTGGAATCTGCTCTTTATTGATCTTTCCTGATCACAATTTGCTGCAAGTTGACCACTAAGAGTTACAACTGTACTTTCCTGATGGTAAGCAAAGTCTGTGTCATTGTTGGGATTTATTTATTTATTTTTTAACTGGTAGCTGTTTGCAAGACTGCAGTGTTGGAATCCTTAATAAAGCAGGGATAAAGTTCACTACGAACTTGAGGCTATGCACCCACCCATGTTATGCAGCTCCAGGTTCTGTGGCCCTAAACCAGTTCAGGCTTTATTATTTATTTATTTATTTATTTATTTATTTATTTATTTATTTATTTATCTCCACCCCCCACACCCACCTCCCTGGTGGAAAGTATCTAAAATGATGTTGAAATTCTGCTTTCTAGCAGAAAACTTGCTGCAGGTTAAATTTTCCTCGTATGAAATGTGATACGTCCAGTATGCTCTGGAGTCTGGGTGGTGGGGGTATTTAAGGGTAAAAAGGCAGCTTGGGACAGTGAAGGGTTGAGGGAGACAAACCTAGCGAAACCTTGCCTACTCTTCCTATTGGGAACATCCCGTGCAATGTGCTACCCTTCAAGACTGTGCCAGCTAGCACGCGTTGTCCCCCCGTGCTAGCTGGCACAGCCACTACTGTGCCAAGAAACATGTTTGCAGTTCCTGTGGGGCATCAGTGGTCCAGGGTTCAAGCTTGCACCCCAGCCACGTTTTGTTTGGCTTTCAGGAGTACAGAACTATCCGCCGTGTTTACTCGTTGTGCTACCGCTCCTTTGTCTGGGTAACTCCTTAGCCTGCTTCCTAYGCTGGCTGACCAGCTTCCTGGTCGGCCCGTGGCTTGCTCGGGAGGGCAGGTCCTCCCCAGCCAACGGCCCTCTAGCTGCCTAACGAAGGGCGGCTCTCTGAAGACAACCCGACAGGTAAGAGGAATTCCTCTCYGCAGAGCGGGGACTGCGTGCGCTTTACCTGCCGCAGGATGTAGGCTGCCTGGGGCACCCGCTGTGTCCTTTCTACCGGGGTTTGTACGGATGGGCTGCGGCGGCTTTGGGCACGGTCTGCAACCAACCTGTGTAACCCCAGGGGTGTGGCTCTGGACCAGCCCCCTTTCCTGCTTCAGTCGCTCGCAAGTGCTCCGGGAGTTCTGTGCAAAAAGACTTAAGGGAACTTTGAGTTACAGACACTGAATTGAGGCTTTGCCATGGGAAGCAGTATCTGGGCACGTTGAGGTGTTTACRTTTACAATATATCAAGATAGCACAAAGAAACAGCACAAAACGTTTTAAAGTATACAGGAAGTTAAGATAATGGATTTCAGTGGAATTACCTGCATRAAATTAGGCACTAACGTAGTCCCTTGTTGTCTTTGGTTAGTAATGCATTTCAGAGACCTACAGCGAAAAGTTTGGAAAATGCAACTTTTCCCCGCTTTTGTAGCTTGCGCTATTTTTATATTAAAGCCTGTAGTTTTTGCTGTTCCATCATGGGGATAATCCACGGGCAGCTTAGTGTGGAGGGATTCTTTTAAGCACTTTGTATTTGCTTAGTTTTTTATTGATTTGCTTTACACCATCATATGTCTGACTATCCAATACTACACATGGACTTTAATTTGTAGTTGCCCAAGTTGCCCTCTCCTGGGGGGAGGGGGAGGGAATTATCACACTGCTTCAGGGAATTGGTTGGTATATGCATAAAATCAAAATTCCAAAATCTGGATTGATGATTCCTTAGGACAATGATGTTGCTTGAGAGAGTTAATCCATGAACAGACAGGCTGTGAAAATATAAATATGCACACATATACACCTCCCCCCCGGCTCCGATGTATCACCAGGTGAAATAAATCTAACCCTTAAGCTACTATTGAACAATTGAAGTTTACAGGGGCCACTTTGTATGTAAAGTCTTGCTGACACACACTAAATGTTTTAAAAAGTGTGCTATACTCTGTGATGATCAGATATTCACTAATGACTGTATTAAAGGACAGCTGAATTGAGAGACAAATCATGTAATTACGATAGAATGACAATTTATAGTAATTTATTGTTTTATTATTATTCCTCTTTTTTCCCTAGTTGCTATTTAAACTCATTTTCTCACCATTCAAATTTGTAAGTGATCAGCTGTCAAACAGTAATTTTGGAATTAAATTACATTTTTATGAATAAAATTCAGTGAAATAGCTTATATAAGACCATATAAATCATCAAATTTCAAATAGCCTATTTTAGAAGTAGCATAGTGCTAAAAGCATTTATACTATTAATCCATTCACGAAATTACATTTTAACTTGCTAATTCTAAAAGCTCTAGATTTAAACAAAGCCAGTTCCATGGCAAGACTTTACATGGCACTACATTTGAAGAAAGCAGAAATATAAACCAGCGTTGGATTGTGACATGTGTTGTGCAGCTGGTCGCCATCGATTTTGATTTGGATCTTTGAAAGCAAAATGCAGGTCACAGAAAGCATGTAACTGTAGCAAAATTTTAGGACTACTTCTGCCAGTTACTCCTGTGCAGTTAATCCATTAAGAGAAAGGTAACGGATGTGGGCAGCGGTTTCAGCTGCCTTTGCTGCCTCGGGGCAGTCCCCTTCAGGGGCAGTGGAATTCTGGGTTCATTTTCAGGTTTTCTGGGGGATTATTGTTCAGCCAGAGAAGAGAAGGCTCTGGGGAGACCTTATTGTGGCCTTTCAATATATAAAGGTGGCTTAGAAGAAAGGTAGAGACTTTTTACCAGAGCCTGTAGTGACAGGACAAGGGACAATGGATTTAAACTGAAAGAGGGTAGGTTTAGATTGGATATAAGGAAGAAATTCTTTACTGTGAGGGTGGTGAGGCACTGGAACAGGTTACCCAGAGAAGTTGTGGATGCCCCCTCTCTGGAAGTGTTCAAAGTCAGGTTGGATGGGGCTTTGAGTAACCTGGTCTAGTGAAAGATGTCCCTGCCTATGGCAGGGGGGTTGGACCAGGTGATCTTTGAAGGTCCCTTCCAACCCAAACCATTCTGAGATTCTATGATTATAATCTGGTGGTTATAGCTGTCTCTGTCTCTCTACATATCTCTTTTCTTCCTGTACACCAACCCACTCCTCATCTTTGGAAGCCTCTCCTATAAGTTCCTACTTACTTTCCKCTGTTTTTCCCAACCTGTTAACCCCTCTGTCTCAGTCTTTCCCTTTTCTATCCAGATGCTTTCACTCCCRGATGTATTGCCATGTTTGCTTATACCTTAGTGCTAGCCTCATGTAAAATGAAAATCAGTCTTGTAATAGTGAGGAGAGTCGTGGTGGTTAAGGAAACCTGTACTTGCTCTGTATTTGGGATGTCAGTCCACTATGACTCTCCAGCTGTAGACATGTCGACAGTTCATCCTTTTCAGTCTCCGCATACTCCAGCATAACATAGATGTGATGCCTGCAGGAATTGAGACAGGGCAGAATATGATCAGTTGACCCAAGTCTTCTGAAAACTCAGCTGCAGAACTTGGTCCCTGTAGTGCATGTGTCAGATGACTTTTTTTTAATTGTTTCTTCCTCTCAGAGGTTTTATTAYTTAGGAATATTCATAGGGATAGCTGAAAGCACATCCCTGATGTGCTTCATTTATCCAAATTTTCCTTTCATTGCCTTCTCCAGATTCACTGAACTCTGTGGCTAACCTGTGTCCCAAAAATTCAGTTTGAAGTAAACATCCGTTAAGGGAAATTGCACTCCAGACAAATGAAGTTTGGCAAAATTTATCAGCAACTGAAAATAGGTTCATATGAGAAGAAGAGTAAAGGAGCTTTTTTTGTGGAGGTGTGGCCGGAGTGTGGCAGTCCTTATCCCGTGAGCCTTGTGCGGTTGTATCCACAAGGATGACAAGATAGGCATTGGTCTCTTCAGAGAACAGCGGGGAGGGGGAGCTCCTGGTGCTGCTCGAAGGCACGATGGGGCTAGGCTAGATGGCGGTCAGCTTCACGGCAATGAACCGGGGCAGCTGTGGCAGTATTTGCTGCCTTGCTTCCTCCTGTGGCTGGGAGCTGGTTTACACAGTCSCCCCTAAACCAGAACAGGCATGTGTTTGTTGTCGTCTAACAAAGCGTATCTGCGTACCAGCATTAGCCCGGCTTAAGATGCAGCTGACCATCTGGACCCTGAATTTCTAAAGGATTCTTTCCAAATCAGGCTTAGCATTCCTCTCTGCTCCATATTCATCTGGTTTTAATTCTGCTTCTTGGGAAGTATGCTGATGATATGTACAGAGCAAATTCTGTACAGTGGGAAATTTTTCATCTTTAATACAAAGCTGTTTTAGGGAGCAAATTATTATTATTTTTAATCTAAATGTTGTTTTTAAGATTCGCTAGACAAGCTCAAATGAAAACATGGTTCTCCCAACTCAGCTGCGGATTGAAAATCATTTTAAAAAGCTTTGCAAAAGCTTTTCAGAGGAAATGGAAGTTTTAAATTCAGGTTTATGGCTTTAATTTCTCACAGCAAATTTTTTAAGGCAGTTTTGCAAATGTTATGTAAATGATTATCTTATATAAATTATGTAAATGTTATGTTAAGTACCATTAGTTTGATACTTGAATTRGTTTTGTTAAAAAACCACTAAGAAAAATCCAAGATAATACTTTATATTTCCTGCTTCAATACCGAGTGGATGGTGAAAGGAAACTGTATAGATAGTTCGGTTAAATGAAGACAGATTTACAAAGATAGTTCCCTAGATCCAGCCTCTCCTTTCCAAAGAAAAGTCAGGAACGAGTCTTCCTGTTGAAATGTTTGTCAGAGCTGTTGAAAGACATATTTTAAAGTGCACAGAGTTCTTTCAGCTGCTTAAGAGAATATCTGTTTTGTTGAACAACTGACCAATGCCTATGACACTATGAAGTTGTATGTGCAATTTAAATTGGATTTTTTTTTTTATCATATTCTGTACCTAGCAATCTGTAATTCCTTTTAATTACAATAGAGAGAATCACAGGGTAGTTAAGGCTGGAYGGCACCTGTGGAGATCATTTAGCTCAACCCCTTGCTCAAAGCAGGGTCACCTAGAGTAGGTTGCCCAGGACCATATCCTGTCAGATAGTTCCTGTAATGTTTCTAAATACTTTATTTAGTTTCTTTTGCTGTATTTTTATTATCAAAACATTTTTGCCATTTAAGCCAAGCAACATATGAAAGTGCCTATCATAGTCTGTTTGTCCAGGATAGACTTCCTCTGGTGCAAAAATGTTTTTCCAGATGATTTTCCCCTAAAACAACTTGTCCCTCTTTCACATAAGGAACACAAAAAGCTCTCAGGCTATGGAAACAGGAAAATTTGAAAATTATTTCAAAAGTAAATTTGAAAAAACAGAAGTGCCTCGGGGCTCACCCAGCTATCACAAACACACTGTCCTGAGAACAGCATTATGTCTACCAAATAAACAAGGTGATTTACAACAAATAACAGGGAGTCTTGACTTGGGCTAGCAAAAACTGGGGTAAACAGGAAAGAAAAAGAATGTGTATCCAAGTTTATCCCCAAACAGTTTATAGATTAAAGGTTATTTTCAGTAAAGTATGTACCTGTAGAAGGAGCAGACTCACTATTTGTTGGCAAAAAGATAAAAGCCCTGCAGATCTTCATATGTATTACTATAGTAAAAATACACATTGCCATATTGAGAAGAATGCAGCGGTAAATGCTTGCATATTTACCTATGGTGGAGTGTGAGTACTGCCCACCCTAGTTTGTACTTTACTTGCATTCTTCTTCCTTTATTGAATGTTTGTGTATGCATGTTGGCATTTGTAACTTTCAGATTAATCTCAATGTGCCCTTTGTCTAGATATTTGACTATGCAAAAGAATGGGGATCTAAAGGTAGGAGTGCATGCAATAAATCTCTTGTACAGTAGCAGGTAGTGTAAATATATTAAAATATTCTTTATGTGATTACATTAAAAGTTACAGGTATTTAGAAGCTGCTGTAGACTAAAATGGAAAATCAAATGAATGACTTTACTGAGCACCACGATCTTTCCAGATACCTTTGTCATGAAAAGAACCCAACTGTTGGGAGCAAATCAATGTTGTGCAGGAATGCCTCATATCATCAGGCAGTCTCTTCCAAAGCCACTGTCTGTGCCCCAGCTGTGTTTTGCCAGAATGTTTTGCAGGAATTTTTTCTTTTATGTGAGACTACTGCTCCCACTGCCAAAGTTTCTCAGAGGGCTTGTGTAGTGTTGTCACGATAATAGATAGGATTGCTTTGGTGCTTAGATGACTGATGTTCCCCACAGTAGAATAGCCTTCACAACCTCTCTGGGCCATCTGTGCTGTGCACAATCACCCTCACAGTAACGAAGTGTTTCCTGATGTTCAGGAGAAACCACCTGTGGCCACTGGAAAGAGCCTGGCTCCATCCTCTTTGCACCCTCCCRTCATGTATTGGTACACCTTGATGAGATCCCCCCATGAGCCCTGTTCTTCTCCAGGCAGAACAGTCCTAGATTTCTCAGCCTGCCCTCCTCCTGTGGTGGGTCCTCCAGTCCATGAGCCTCCTCTATAGCAAGGGCATGTTGCTGGCTCATGTTCAAGTGGGTGGGTGTCCTCCAGGACCCCCAGGGCCTTTTCTGCAGAGCTGAGAGGGCTCAGCTGCAGAAATGCTGCCCAGGGCCTTGCAGGGAGTCACTGCCTGCAGGGTGCGGGGTGCCCCAGTGTTGCAAGGGGATGCTGTTCAGGGGCTTGGGGACACGTGTGAGGCTCCTCATGGGCTGTCTCAGAGAAGGACCCATGGTGGGGAAATGGGTTGGGTCCTACTGGATGGGGGAGGAAGCTGTGGACTCCGTAATACCACTTCTCTGCCAGCCTGTGTCAGAGGGCTCAGTGTGGTGCCATTGCGAGAATAGGTAGGATTGCTTCTCTTCATCTCGGTAAAATCGCCATAGGGACCAGTGCTCCAGTTTAGCTGAAGCCCAAGGTGTGCAGAAGTGCTGCCTTGTTTGGAAACATATTACCTCTTGGGCACAGCTTGATCAAATGCCCCTTTTTTGAAATAAAGTATTTCTGACCACTGTTGGCACCTGCTTTGTCATGTTAGAAGGAGTTGTATTTTAAAACAATAATCCCAGAATGGAGTATGTTGGAAGGGTTTTCTGCTCAAGCAGGGTGGGGCAGAGCAGGTTTCTCAGCAGGACCCAGCAGGGACAGGGCTGTCATAGCACCTGGAGTATCAGGTCTCCAGGACCCACAGCYCAGCTGCTGGTCAGAGGGCTTGGACAGGCTGGGGCTGGTGCTTGGAAGTGTTCAGATGTTTACTGGAGCCTCTTTTCGGAGAGCTCGATGTGCAGAAGCCGCAGCACCACCATGCTGATGTGGATGATGGGTGGTGCGGCCGGGTGCTCCCCTGCAGCCTGCTGGGCAGAGGCGTTGGAGGGCCCCAGAGCTGTGTCGCCCCATGCCGCTCGGTCCCTCTCTGCAGGCCCCCTTCTCCCAGCGGTGGGGCCAGTGTTGTTGGGCGCCCGGTGCAGGTGGTAGCGCCGCTGCGGGGATCTGCTGTGGTCCTGCTCCCTGGCTGCAGTCCTCTGCCGGCAGGTGGACGAGCCGACCACGTACTCTTGGTAGTYGTCGTCTGCCCTCACTGTGTGCAGGACACGGTGGAAGGGCTGCCTGCAGCGCGGGCAGGTAGCTCTCGTGGCAGCCCACTGCCAGATGYAGATGAAGCAGAACCGGTGGCAGCAGGTGTTGACGTAGGCTGTGTTGTTCCCCTTGCCCAGGCAGGTGGGGCACGGGGCTGCTGGCTGCTCTCTCCCACTGTCCTGCCCGCTACCMCTGGTTGGTGCTGGCTGTGGTGGCAGAGCTGCTCCACTCCCGAGTGTCCTCGGCACCTGACACCATGCCCCACCAAGAGAGAGGTGCCAAGTGCCTGAGCTTTTCTGGTGCCAGAAGCGCAAAAGCAAAGAAAGCCCGAGAGGGCGGTGGGAGAGGGGACGTAAGGGCCTCCCTGAGAGTTTCCCTGCGGGCTGCAAAGTGCCCACCAGCCCTGAGGTCTGCCTCTACACCCACCTGYCATTCTGCTCCCCCCCAGACAGCCAGCACGACTCAAGCTAGAACAGGGTACCTGCAGGAGGTGGTCAGGGAGGGCAGAAGAACTGGCTGAGGGATGTCAGTGGTGCCAAGGGTGCCGGCACCCTCCTCGTGCCCACAGCTCTGGGACAGCCACCATGTGGGACCCAGAGCCCCGGCCAGCCGAGGCTCTGCCCAAATGCAGCACTCCCAGTGTAGGTCCAAAGTCCTGCCACAGCTTGCACGTGGTGCGTGTGCGCCTGCCGGAGCTCTGGACCAAATGTGGCAGGGCAGAGCCTGCTGCTGCTCAAGAACAGTGAGGTTGGAGCCATCACAGGCACTCCCCAAAGATGTCACAGGGTTCTCTGGAGCTGTTCACCAGCCACTGTCCAAGTGAGGACAGCAGACACCCCAAAGGGGGAAAACTCCTGCTTTGGAGGATGTTGGCCATCTTTTCATGGCCTTGTGGGGATGGTTTAACCTCAGGCCAGGTGCCGTCGTGAGAGGCTGGTGCCCACGAGCACAAGGGCCCGGCAGTGGGGCAGCACAGCAATTCAGGTGGGGAACCCTGGTGACCTCTTCCGTGCCAATGGAGCACCCTGACTCAGCTCCTCTGAGGACTGTCATGGGAGAAGGACTCACCCGTGGTTTCCACTGGGAAAGCCCCAGAGGTCACAGAATGGTTGACGTTGGCAGGGATCTCTGGAGGTCATCTTGTGCAACCCCGCTGGGCAGGGCTTCCTAGAGCAGGTTGCCCAGGACCATGTCCAGAGGCTTTCCAAGTATGTCCAAGGAAGGAGACTCCGCAACCTCCCTGGGCAACCTGTTCCAGTGCTCAGTCACCCTCACAGTAAAAAGTGTTTCCTGATGTTCAGAGGGAACCTCCTGTGTTTCAGTTTGTGCCTATTACCTCTTCTCTTGTCACTGGGTAACACTGGGAAGAGCGTTTTCTCCAGGCTGAACAGTCCCACCTCTCTCAGCATTTCCTCCTATGTGGGATGCTCCAGTCCATTTATCATCTTACTGGCCCTCTGCTGGACTTTCTCCGGTATTTCCTTGCATTTTTTGTCAAGGTGTTTGAGAAAGGTTTTTAAACCTTTGTTTTAAAGATATTTGAGGTTTTTGTCAAATCTCAAATAATTGGAACAATAAGGGAAATCAAAATTTGACCTCATCACCTAATAAGATTTTTGATAGGAATTAAGTGGAATAATGAAGTAAATTTTCTGAATGGTGTGACTAGGATAACACAATTAAACAAGCACTAATGTTTCAGGCTGTGATTATAATTGGAATCATTAGTCCTTCCTCTTCTGTCCTCATCACTTCCAGTCCTCACCATTAAATATTCAGGAAAGCATCCTTCTTTGGCTTGTGCCAGAGGTAGGCCTCAAACTATTTTTAGTAAATTCTTTAAAGGGTCACAACCTACAGGATGCGATAAAGAGCTCTGTAGTGTTGTGCTCCAATGCAACTCTTACTGCTTCCTGTGAGTCCTCTTGAAGTGTGAAACTATCTCAGCCAGTATTTATTTAGAAGCTAAAGCACCTGTAGTAATGAAACCAGGGTCTAGCAGAACTGAGAATTATAGGAGCATTTTCCTTTGGGTGGCAGATTCCATCAGGGCAGAAATTAATTTTAAGTTTATATACAGGGTGTCCTTGTGAATTAATTCTCAGTATTACATGTTGTAAATATATATAAGTGTATCTTAAAGATTTTTGGCTACAGGTAACAATGTTGATCCTGATTGTGGTTTATTGGGGTTTTTTGCCATTTTACTCTTGTCTGCGTGAAGGAAGAAACTTAGGCAGACTTTTCCCCTTTTCTCCAGAGTCCAGCTGAGACCCACTTTCACTAACTGAGGTTGATGCTTTGGGTAAAAGAGATACACCAGAGAGAGGGAAGATCATATTTACCTTTTTCTATTACTGGGATATTTCTGAAAAATACAGGAGCCCTTGGCTTGGGGGAAACTTGTTTGAGAAGGTTGTTCTGGTTTGTGAGGTTACTTGGTGCTAATCATTGCAACAAAAGTGAGACTATTTGTAAGAAAACTTCCTAGCATTTAAATGAGCTAAACACAGGTCTCAGTGGGGATTGTGGGTACCCCTCTTGAGAGTTTGTCCTCAAAATTGTCAAACATTGGTTTTGCTGCCTGGCAGGTAGAGGGCTCCAGGTCTTGCAGGTCCTGATAAATGCATTGAATAGGGTTGAGTGGGGTCATCTGCGAAAGCAAAGGGGTTTGCCAAGGACTGTGATACTCTGGGAATTCTAGATGTTTCTTCATCTATGCATGATTTCTTCACTTGGCATGAAGAAGCTTCCGAAGTCACTCAAATGCTCTCAGGACTAGGTTTTTTTTCCCCACTACTGCCTTCTACTTAAAATGCACTGAGGAAAAAAAACACTCAAAGAATTTGCTTGATTGAATCATCCCTAATTTCTCCTTCTTTACAAGGACTACCTAGGTATTTAGACTTACGTTTTTCTTYGATACAACATGTCTGAAATTCATCCTCAGTAAATTTCCTAATTTCGTGCTGGAGTCTGGCCTTGAAGGCAGCTCTCATACCACAGGCTGAAGAGTGGGGTGAAAGCAAGACAAAGTGTACGATATGTTACCAGCGGATGAAGACCTAGTGCTACAAGATGGAAAATTAAATAAATGTGTTGTGTGGTGAGGTCAGCTCCTTAAAATAAAGAACAGCCTTTTTGTGCTGATCATGTGCTAGGCAGCATTTGGAAATCCTGTATTGCAGGGTTAAAGAATAATTGACAGTGCATGATGGAAATCTGATTATAAAGAGGTTATTCTGCTGTTGACTGAGAACGGTATGTGGTTTTCGGGCTTCTGTAAAGTGCAACTAAAATGGCAATTTTAGTCCAGAAAGGAGAGCAATAGTCTATTTCTGAGAAGAGAATGGGATTACTGTGAGTACACACAGCAGCACTGTATGTTGTATGTATGTAAACATGCTATAGGTATGTGCATGGGGACTTCTGCTGCTGCTATCCCTAAAGATTGTGTACAAGTAATTGTGGTAAATAGCCAAAGGTGAAAACTTCAAGGTAGCGCTGCAGAGAGATCCACAAGGATGTGTCAGTCATGGCCTAAATAAATCTTGCAAATAACAGTGTAAATCTGGTAGTAGAGAATATCCAATACAATACATTCAAACTGGATGAGAGTTTCGTGAAGACGAAAGACATAGCATAAAGAAATCTAGGGTTGCTTAGCCTGTAAGCAGAAGTTAATGATACGGGGAAAACTTTCAGAAGACAAAGAGTCAGTAAGCAAGAAACTGAGTATGACTTTCCAGAATGCAGAAAGGACCCTGCAAATGAAATTCAGACTTTAAGCAGCATGCCTAGAGGTATGGTATGATGAAGCTGAGAGGAAATAACTCTTTTAAATATACTCCTGATGTAAAAATGCCTTTATTTGTTTGCTTACTTGGTTTTTTTTTTTTCTTTTTTTTGACCAGTTCAGTACAAGAAAATTAGAGGAAGCAGAGAGTGAAAACAAAAATAGTCTCAAACTAATTGCGAGTTAGAAATCAAAGATGACTCATAAGCTAATGGAGGCAATTCAGTTGCCAGTTTCAACACTTTTAAAGAAGGGATGACATTTGCACTAAAACATAGCTGTGGATTTTATTGACCAAAAATGAGGATGAGGATCTATGAGCAGTGTGAACTTGTGAGTTACTGTGTACAGTCTGTGTTCTCTGACTTTGCATTTCTTAGTTTAGCTACACTTAGTCCAGGAAATTCTATTATGAGTGGGGATGCCTGCCAAGATGGTGCCATGTAGGGTTAAGAGAGCCTGGTATATAAAGCTGCTCAGGGAGAAGGGTTTGTGTTCACTAATGTTTCATGTTGATTTATTTTCTCAACCAGGGAAGTCTTCTGAACTTGGCTTTAGCTAAGTACCCGGGGATGACTTCAAGTGCCTAAACATGGGYACCCACATAAGAAAATTTTAGGCTATCTTTTAGACACTTTAAGGTATCTGAAGATTAAAACTATGTAGGGAATTTATGCTCCTGTTTCCTTTGAAAAGCCTATTATTTGCCTATTTACACAATTAAGTGCCTAGCTAAATTTTAAATGTGGTTTTTTTACCACAGGCATAATGGCTATAAGCGTTGGGAAAAGACAAGCAAGAAGCTAGATAGGAAAGGTGCACTTAAATTGAAGATATTTATCTTCCTGACAGTTCAAGGTTTTTGTTATGCATATTTCATAGGAAAATCCCTGAAATTTATTAATAATGCATCTTGAACTGTGTCTGGCTTAGCTTGCATTGCTCACTGACTTTTTAGTATAACAGACATGAATAAAAACAGTTCAAGTAAACTTGGCAATCTGCAGAGAAAATTTGAAAAATATTCATTTACTTTCATGTGGTATTCTTCACATTCATTAGCCATATATTGAAATGGAGTGCAAATAACAATAACAAAATAATTTCTAACATGTGTCTAGCCAAATTACACTTACTCCTATGCCTTGCCTCACAGTAACTTAAAATTGCTATTTTTCAGGGAATATGTTCAGACTGTTTATAACCATGTATGCCCAATCTCGCAAATTGATAGAATGTATCTTCCAGCCAACAAAGCATAATTTTATATTGTCAGTAGAAAATTAAAAATGAAACCACTATTAAGAGGCAAAATAACATGAAAAAAAATTTAATTAAAGAAAAATGAAATCTTTCTGAACAGAAGACGTCTATATTTATGACATAATGAACAAAAATAAGACTGTTCAGTTATAAGGTTTGCTTCATTTAAGGTTGCCTTGTGTCTTGCAAGCAACTAATCTTCTTTAAAATGTCCTGTCCATATATGTATTTTATTAGTCCTAAATTAACAAGCCAACTTGAGCTACATCATGGTTAAATTATTTGCCTGAGTTAACAAAATAACTCTGATTTATATACTAATCACTGTATATTTTGGGCTTCTTGAGGTTGTCTAGCAAAACAGTATTTGAGCCGCTTCGTATCTTTGTATTGGCATATGAGGCCAGTACTTAGGAAAATAAGCAAGCACACCATATGGCATTAGAGTTCAGACTGGTTTCTCTCCCTTCCTCCATACCAAGAGTGCAGGTCTTCCCTTTGCTCCCAGGTATATCTGGGCATGCAACTGGTAGTGCAGCTACAAGGTTCCCTTCTGCTCTAGGGGAGACATATGGTAATGTGACAACACCCAAAGGTTAAGGTGGAGTAAAGAAGGTTGGTTATATTGAACTACAGTGGTAGAGATAAATCTGTGATACAAACTCGATGCTCATAGGAGCACAACAGTTTTAAATGATAAAGAAATAAGAACAAATGCAATCTTCTGGTGCAATGTAGAAAAGTAGAAATCTGCATTTCTAATCTTAGATACTAACAAGTTTTCTCCTTCATGTCATCGTTGCTTGTGTCAGTAATGTCCTTTATTCACTGTGAAATGGGCCAGGAAAACATTTCAGATGCTTTGGCATTCTGATTTTATAAATWTGTTTATTTGCTTTTACTACCTCTCCTAAGAGTAGTTTTGATCCTCATGACTTAAAATACATCATGGTTAGGGACTTTGTACTTTTCTTTCTGGGAAGTCCAGTGCAGACCGTACATGGCATTTGCAGGCATCTGATAAGAATCAAAGGAGATGCAGGACAGAAGACTGCTTTATTTAGAAGCTGTATATAAAAGGAAATGCCCTAACAAAGTTGCTTAGCTGGAACAAGATTTGTAAAGGGAAACACGTTAGCTCATTTAAAAAAAGCACAAACCCTGACAATATGCATGTGTACACAYAGACATAGAAGCATCATTTTTAATTATGATCCCTCACATTGCCCATTTAAGAACTTGTATAAACTCATTTTTTTTCTTTAAACAGCATCTTTTCGGAAGTTTACGTTTAGTAATCACGCAAATATCATTGTGAACACCTTTGATATTGATATAACCCATCCAATGTTGGTGGGCAAAAACAGGTTTCTGTTTTAATTTGAACTGATTTATGTGAAGTGGCATGGCCCATGTATATGTGCGGGAATGCAATAATGAAAGTTCCTGCTTCAATCTGGTCGTGGTTTGGGGGGTTTCTGGCTTTCTGGATTTCAAGTCCAGGGTTTTCTTGGCCTGGAATGGCCATAGTGCAGAGTCCTGCAGAGGAAGCTGCAGGTGCTGAGTTTGGCTTTCCAAAGGGGCTGAAGAAAAGGCTTTTTGCTGTCCTTCTCAATGCAGAATTGTGGTTCGGTTTTGTTACAGTTGGTTTCCGAGGCTTTTGTTCCACTGTGGTAAAACAGTTCCTGTGTAAATTTTGCCTGGATGTGTATTGTTTGACCCCTGTGCATGAGCTGATTAGTTCTTGCCCCATTAGGCAGAGTTCAGGCAGAACTGCAACCCCTTTCTCAGAACATTGTTATCCATCTCTCTGGAAGTTTAWGAGATTCATGAAGATGGTCATGACATTCTTCCATCCACCCCCACAGCGTCTACTGGGTAGTAAGGAGTTGCGAAGTTTGACAAATGATATAAATATATATCTTAAAGCAAAACAGCTGTTCAGCTTCCTTCTTCCCCCTCACTGTGCAGCTCTGGGAGTGCAGCATTCCCATTGCTRTATTCCCACACTTCAGTTTTCAGTATCATCCTGACCTGCAGTCCTCTTTTCTAAGGGTTGGTTTTTACTGTTTATTCCTTTTCTGGGGAAAAACATCAGCTGATGCCCTACTTCAGAACAGGCAAGAAGGGCAGTTGCCTCCCTTTTCCATGATGAGAGCAGGCACGTGATGGACATGGAAAGCAAGCTGTAGTTCTCCAAAGCATAATCATGTGGTTAATGTATTCCAGGCCAGCAGGAGACAAGCTGACCCTACTTCGAGAGCCTCTGAGATACTGTGGCACATTATCATGCCCCTGTTGGCAAGTGCCAGGTGGATTTTACTAGCTTAGGCACTGTTCTATGAGCACATGCAGCTACCTGTTGTGAAAGCTGCTGGCACAGCCCCTGTCATGGGGAGCACAGGGCAAGTTAACATAACGCAATTTGTACCTCCCCGTGTTATACAGGTGCCCATCATTCCTCCAGGGTCTTACTTAGGAAAAAAGTAATTAGCTAGCTTCACTGATTGTGAAAAAACATTCAGAAACAAGGGCTGTGTAACCAACACAGAGATGTTTACAGGAGTCCATAAGGAGTACACAAGCTCAGTTTGACTACAGGATCTGGGCAACACAGTGAATCATTTCGTTGCCATTTCTGGTCTCAGTTTCCTCTGTATGTCAAGTGTTCCTGGGGATTTGGCTCCCTGTTTTCTTGCAAGTTCTCTCTACCAAGGTTTTTCCTGGCTGCTCCTTTGGCTCCTTCCTGTGTCCTAGCTTCCTTTCAGCTTCGCTGGGAGGCAAAGCTCCTGCTTACTAAGAATCATGTGCCTCTGTACCTTCCTGATTTTCTTAGTATTTTACCCTTTAAAAGACACTCTCGTTAGCTGCATTCTTTATTTTCCATTTGGGAATTTTCTGTTCCTCTGACTCTGCCTCTTTTCTTCCTATCAACAAAATAGGGCAGAACGGGTTTCACCAAGATTAGACTTATATTTTACTTTAGGCCAAGACTGTTTGTGTGCTAAGGGTCTTTAACAATTGCCTTATTTGGAGTGGATATGCATAGGCTAGCACCCTTGTCTCCTAAATTCCAGGAATGTTTCTGGGAAAACGCAGCCTTGAGAATAAGTAGGTAGAAATTACTGAGAATTGTTACATGAAGTCATCATTCTTTCATAGACTCAATGCACATACTCCCATGCTTTTTGCATCTTTTTCTGTTCAAGGAGCTAAATTCAAGCAAGCCAGCATTCTGCAGAGACATTAAATATCACAAAAGTGAGCCACTCTAAAGAAATCTAAGAGAAAGTAAAACAATTGTCTTGTATATGCGTAAGTAAACTGCATGGCATTTTGCTTCAGCAACTCACGTGAGCCAGAGTTRTTTTAGGTGTTCTAGGTAAGGATTACGCTGCTGTCCTCAGTCTGACCTGTGGCCACCCCTAGGTGGCTTTGGGAATGAATGCGAGCGAGTAGCAGTGTTTAGGAGCCTTCCTTTAATTTCTGCCGTTGCTTGTTAAAGCAGCATTAGATGTCTGTTTCTTCTCCATTCTCTGGAGAGTGAGGGGAGATCCTTAATGCTTGGTGCACTGGTATGGGCATAATATTTGCAGCTTCCCTCAGCAGTGTGTTTTGGCACAATAACGACTTGAACTGGGTGGGATCTTGGTTTATATCTGCAAATCCACAGTTAGAAAAAAAATCATATCTGTCCCAAAACCTAGTGAAAACAATATATTTCAGTGTTCTCAGTGAAACAAACTCTGGAAACTCATTTCAGTTGACATGAGATGTTTTGTTTCCATTTTGACGGTAATTCTGTGTTCTCTAAAACTAAAACATGAAGAGTTCTGTTGAAATGGCAGATAGAAATTTCCTTTTTTTAAAAAGGTCAAAGCAATTCTTCAGCTGTATGAAAATGTTTTTTTATCTCTGTAAGTGCCTTTTTGAAGCAAAACTACTTTAAAATGAATAAATTTCCACATAGCCATTTTTCCTTGATGAAATATCTCATTGGAAAATTTTTAACTGTCTTTAGCTAGCACCTGGAGAAATGTCCCAGTAGTCGCTCATACTTCTCGGGCCTCTGGATGAAAGCTGTTTTCAGCTCTCCCTGCATTCTGCTCAGGTTTACACTCCTGGTTCTTTCAGTGATGAGAATAAAACTGTTTTCTTCTTCAGGTTCAGATTTTGATGCATTTGTATGATGTGTTGCCAACAGTGTCATCCAGTCTGGGCTGAGACCTACAAGGACCCCAGGTGGGGTGTCCTCTGCACAAAGCAGCCAAGCACCTGTGTCAGACAAGCACAACCACAGGCCACGTGGATAACCAAGAAATTTTCTGCACAACAGCAAACACAGCCAGGAGTTGAGAAACAAGGTTGGCAGGGGTCTTACAGCATTTTGTGGAAGTGCAGAAGAAAAGCCAAGAATGACTGTTAAGCCTGGTGCAAAAGCAGGAAAAAGGTTTAGCCCCATGCACAAGAGAAAAGGGTGGAGTAAATTTGTAAATGCGTTGCCCATAAGAAGGGTTTGTAGTGAAATTCACCATCTGAGCTGAGGATTTGAGGCGCATTCTGCAGAAGCAAGGAAACTGAGGCATGACAGCATCCAGTTTGGAAAAGCACTGTGATTCTTGATATTGAAGTCTCTTGGTGGAAGTACACAGCAGGAAATATGGGGAAAAAAGAACAGTAAAAATGTAACTGAGAGTAGATATACAAAGATTCTGGAAAAAAATAAAAAGACCTTTAGACAAAATGTTTTCTAATAGTCATGACATTAAGAGGTCAAGAAACTCTAGAAGAAAGATAGTCATCTTACCATAATATTGCTAGGCTGGAATGCCAGGCCTGCAGGTTTCTCACTCCCTTATTTCCAAATGATTGGTTCTAATTCTTTTCATCAGCTGGAGTATCTCTAGTAGATGATTCAATTTGCTATAGTATAATGGTAAAAGTAATAACTGTATCTATAAATATTTCTCATATTTAATTGAATTTGGAAATCATGGACATGGCTCTTTAGAACTTTAAATTGGTAGTTTTAAAATGTAGCTGCAGATGTAACCTTAAATATCTGGTTTGAAATTGCTTCATTATATAGAACTGAAAGGAATACACAGAGAAATGGCAGATGAAATTAATGCATATGAACAATCACCCCCACACATACTGATTCTCTATTTTAATTTCATGTTTCCTATGTGCTGATGAGGTAGTTACTTTGTTTTGATGATCTTTGAAAGCTCATTAAGAACACTCATTAAGCTTCACAATACGCAGTGAAGTATAGCTGCTGCTGTTACATGCAGGGTACAGTTCAATAACCTTTTCAGATGACAACAATTTGGTGGCAATCAGGAATAGTACCCCAGAGACTGAGTTACCAAAGCATGATATAGATAAAAACAAACATAGGGATGTTTGGTGTCAGGCTGATGCATTGTCTAGGCTGGCAAGACTATCATATTTTAAGATGCTGAGAGTTAAACTTTGTCACAAAGGGACTGGAAACCAAATAAAAAGTACTGACACTTCCGTTGTACTTGTGCAGATTGGTTAATTTAATATTCTTCCTCTTCCTGCTGATTCTTTCCCATTACTTGAGTTCCTTTATGCATTTTATCAAGGTCTCTCTCTTTTTTTTTAACTACGTTGTTTTCTGTCCCGTCCGTTTCTCTCCTGGGAGGAAATCTTTCAGGCCCTTCTCTAATCTCTGCCCAAACTTCCTGAATTTCTAGTAACTTGTCCCACATCACTGCTGCCAGCCTCTTCAGATCCTTCCTGTGAGACTTGGGGTCTGTTGCATGGGACTGAAAACGTCTGCCTTTGTTACCATAAGTTGGCAAATAAGAACTCTCTAAGGCTCAGTTTGGAGATTTAGAAAGCAGGCATCCTTTATTGCGGCGCCAGGCATCCTTTAAGTCTAAAACTGTAAACCATCCCTGTTCCTCGGTGAGGGTGGTTATCAGCGTATACAGGTTTGCTGCCACTGGGTGGATATCCTGAACAATTTGATTTACCGCCCTCAAGTCCTGAACTAACCTATAAGATTTCCCATCAGCTTTCTTAACGGGTAAAATCGGAGTATTATACTTAGATTCACATTCTTTCAATAACTCATATTCCAAAAATTTCTGTATAATAGGTACTAACCCAAGCTTGGCTTCTAACTTTAAGGGATACTATTTTAATCTTACCGGTGCTGATCCTGGTATAAGGTCTGGCCTTACTGGTTCAGCCCTTTTTGATTTTCCAGGTATTTCTCCTCCCCAAACGACAGGAATCACTGCATCCTCAGCTTTGGCTGGGATTTTTCTTTCCGCCTGCTCAATTTCCTGTAATAACAATACTGAAGCTTGGACAAATTTAGATTCAGGTATTATTACTTCTACTTCTCCATTTTTGAACTTTATTTCAGCTTGTAATTTTTCCAGTAAATCTCGACCTATCAAAGGCTTTGGTGCACCTGGCAAGTATAAAAACTGATGTGTTACCCATTGTTTTCCAATCTTAAATTTTAAATGTTTAAAGAAGGGTCACACTTCCGGTTTTCCTGTTGCACCAGTAATTCCAAAGTATCATATCCTAACTCATGATTCTTTGTGTTCAAAACCGAGTAAGTGGCTCCTGTATCAATTAAACATTCCATTTCCACCTCATCTTCCCCCAGCCTAATTTTAACCAGAGGTTCTGCTCGAGAGGATTCCTCTGGTCCCCTTCAATCCCTTGCCTCTACAGCTACCATAGAGGTATTTGATTCCCCAAACTTCTGTAAAGATGGGCACTCCCTTTTCCAGTGCCCTTCTTTCCTACTACAATAGACGTACTGCATTTCCCCTGTTGGGGATCTTGAGAACCCTCTACCACGTCCTCTTCCTTGATAACTTCCCCTTAGTCCTCCCCTGAGTCCCCCTCACAGACCATAGGTTCCCTCGAGTGCCACAATCAGTCTAGCATTCCCTCTTTCTCTTTGCTGATCCCTATTTCTATAGACCACCCAAACCATATCTAACAATTTTCCCAGACCCCTGGCATCTGCTCCCTGTAACTTCTGCAGCTTTTTTCGAACGTCCTCAGCAGACTGCCCGATAAACAAAGTTGCTAACTGATTTTTCCCTACCTCTGATTCAGGATCCAGAGTTGTATACTTCCGAGCAGGTTCCTTCAATTTATTCAGAAAATCAATAGGAGACTCTTTTCTACCTTGCTTCATCTCATATACTTTTGACCAATTTATCGCTTTTGGTATGACCTTTTTTTATACCAAACAAAACCCACCTSTGATACTGCGTTAATAACAATTTCTGCCCATTATCATTAGGGTTCCAGCGAGGATCTGCTGAGGGAAAATGGTGTTCCGGTTGTCCCTGTAATGTTCCTGCCGCTATTTGGGCCTCGACTTGGTTTTACGAGTCATTTCCCTTTCTGTACTATCAAATAATACTTGCATAATAGCTTCGATATCTTTCCAGTCTGGATCCTGAGTTTTTATCATCATTTCAAAAGCACTAGCCACTCCATTGGAATCCTCCCTGTAACTTCCGGCAGCTATTTTCCAGTTGTTCAAGCGTGTAACCGAAAAAGGCACTTTCACTACAACCGGACAGTCATTTCCTACTGCCTGTCCCAACAGAGCTTGCAGTGCAGTTCCCTGTCGATTACGAGTTCTCCTTGCCACTGGTGTAACCTCTGCAGCGACTCTCTCAGACTCATCACCTGATCCACCTTCTGCCTCAAAGGGTACAAACCTACGATTCTGAAGCCTTTGCCTTAACCCTGGAGCCACTAACATCTCTAAATTCTCCTCCTGCTCATTCTGGGTCAACTTCAAACATCTCTCTTCAATGTTACACGCCGAACAACACCTCTTTAACACTTTCCCTTTTTCCTTCTCTCGCTTATCTCTTTCTAAAGCCAACAGCAGAGGATCAGTCGGGGCTAAATTGATTCCACATTTCTTTTACCGCTCAGGATTCTGCCTCAGAGTGAAGAACATATCAACATGCAATACCTCATCCCATTTTCCTTTCCTCCTTAGAAACAGCATTAATAGTAACAAAGTATTATAATTCGAAGTTCCATTCATTGGCCAATTTTCTCCATCGTCTAGTTTATATAATGGCCACCACTGATTACAATATTTAATTAGATTATTTCTTTTTGCAGTCCCTCCAGGGGATCCTGCAATTTGTCTCCAAGGTGTTAAAATGCAACCCAAGGTGATTTTCTTAAGACGATTTTCTTAAAATTCCCCCACCCATAGACGATCCACCACCCATTTTATACGTGGGAAATCACACAAACAAACAAACCTTTCTCATTACACCACCACAAATGTTCAAYCACTATAACAATAGACAATAGCTTTACACAAAACAATTGAAGGGGGCTTGATCCCCTGTGCCATTTTCGATGGACAGACAAACACTTATAATAGTTACCATGGGTTTATTCAACATTTACCTTGAGCAGGGACTCTAACCCCTTTCAAACCAAGCAGGGACTCTAGCCCATTCCAAACAAGGACTCTAACCCCTACCAAAGGGGGACTCTAGCCCCTTCCCAGGTTCTTAACCCAACCCTGTGGAGCTTTCACTGCGTCTTATAGGCAGGCATCCAAATTTCTGAAAGAATGCCTTAATACTCACTATCAGTGGTCTTTGCTCAGGTGCTCTTTGGTCCGGGGATCGGGAGAAATCCTCTCCGAGAATCCCTCAGTGCCGGCTGAGGTGCCGCGATCCCAGGATCTGCTGAGGCTCAAGAGCGATGTCCCACCTGGGTCGCCAAAACTGTTACCGTAAGTCGGCAAATAAGAACTAAGACTCGGTTTGGAGTTTAGAAAGCAGGCATTCTTTATTGTGGCGCCGGGCGCACAGGGGATCGCTCCTCCTAGTGTGCGTGCCAAATCACTTAACTACAAGAGTTATATACAATCAAGGTATACATATTCATTAGATTTCTGGGAAATGATCAACATATTCATGCTGTTTCCTGGAACTCATTAACATATGTAAAAATCTCTAACGCATGCGCTTTCATATTCATAGGTGGTCTTCCAGGGTCCTCTGGTGGTCTTCTTCACAGTGTCTTTTAGTTGAATGCAGTCTTTATGCATGCTCTGTTTAACCCTTAGCTTGGTTTGCACAATTCTTACTTGCACAAACTAGTTTACTTCGGCATAACTCCTGTATCTGTTCTACTCAGGATACAAAGCTTGCTTCCTTATCTATTTTACGCAAAACACAAAGTTTCAAGGCTTCTTTATCTACTGAATGTCCAGTTTATCTCTTCATAAAGCATTCCTAACTCATCTGCGTTATTTCAACCAAAGAACCATATATCTCTTCAATATTTCTTTGTAGTTGGTATCACCTTGGGATAAAATGTTGTATTTCAATGTATGACAGACAGCTCATAAAGCACTTGGAAAACAACAGGAGTATGAGTTCACAAGCCAGCTTCAGCTCTGCTGAGGGATGAAGCTCATACAACATTCCGTTAGAGTGAATTTCCTTGTTCTTGTGTGAAGGAAAAACGTGCTCATCCCTACATGAGGAATGTAAAACTTTCTGTAAAGTATCAGCTGAGAACTATCATCTGCAACTTTTCTTGCCCACAACAGACCCTTTCATGTTTGCTTAATCTTGTCTCCCAGTCCATTGCTATCAATTGCTCACAAGGCACCTGTCTCTTTTCCCCATGATGCTCACTCTGCTGTGGGAAGTGTCCTCCTTTTGGTAGCTTTTATCCTTTTTCGTCTGATTCTGCAACTAAGATGGTTCCTGTCTCTGCCATCCTTTCTCCTCCTTACTCCCTCCCTCCCCTGGAAGTGCTCAATAGCTGTTTGCTTTCTCTATTGCACATTTGGTTCTCTGACTCAGGTATCAATAAAAAAAACTGCCGGATGAATGGGAGCAAAGATGAGAAGTCTCTCAAAAGGATTACTTCTTAAATGCTGCTTGCTTCATCATACCTGTCTCATCTGGAGGGTGTGACACGCCTTGGTAAGGTTTTGAAGGGCCCGTGGAGGTTTGGGCAGTCCAGTGACCCGATGAGGAAGTCAGGAGGCAAAGGTGTTGGGATGTGCTGTCTATTGTAGCCTAGAGGGACTCAGCTGGAGATTGTTCAGTTACTGTCCTCGGGCTAGGCAAGGAAGAAGGAAGTCCCTTCCTCCGTTTTCAACCCTGTGTCGTCAGAACAGGGAATTGAGTGAAGTGGAATCTTAAACAGGGATGTGGCTGAGTCCTACTCAGCATCAGCTGGGCACACGGTTTGCTGAGAGTCTTCTAGCTGAACTATGAGAAATCTCCCTTTCTGGCGGTAATGAATAGAAGCCAAAAACATCAGTTAAGTTTTTGTCTCTGATTTAGCCTTGCAGATCAGCTATTCTGTTAACTGGGGCGGGTATACCTCATGGAATTGTTGCTGGGGCTAGGTTTCAGCTTTGAGCCAGCTGAGCTCAGAGCCTGAGGGTGAGTGAGTCACCCAAGGAGGAGGGAGCTGTGGCAGAGCTGGGCTTGAGCGGCATAGGAAGAGATCATCACAGGACGTCTGTATCTGAAGGGAAGAAATGGTTTCCTTAGCCTTAASGAGAAGACCAGCCAGACTAGTGGCATGATGCTACAAGCATTATTTTGAATATTATCAGACATTATCCAAGGGTACAGTGAATAAAAGGTTCCTGTATTGTTGTGAATCAATGAATTAGAAAAAATAATTATTTGGATTTCTTTGCAAACATAATATTGATATTTAGTGTCTGCTAACTAATTCATTTTTCAATTTGGACTAATAAGCATTTAACTTTTTAAAAATTGTAGTCAGCCCCAGTTATAATGAAAGTAACTTTTCTTAATTGTCAAAAGAAATTTAAAATTTTGGGTAGTCAGTGTGGCATTTGAGGGGAATGAGAGATCATCAGAGTAACTTAAATCAGAAGTGCAACTGAGAAAATGAAGGCTTTCCACTTTACAGAGCATTCCAGTATTCAAAATGTTTTTTATTTGCAAATACTCTCTTTCAGCTTCAGAACAATCCAAGTCTTTAATATTGGATCAATTCCATATTAAAACATATTTTCCTGGCTGTTTGAGTTATTGTTTGGGCTTCCAGTTATTAGATTGCATCTTTACATGACCTCTACCTTGAGATGGCCATTCCTTAATATAGCATGTCAGTGTCAGAGAGGATTATGTTGCACCACGGAAGACACCATCCAGCCGAGAAGCCTGATTCATCCCAGTTAGGCTAACCTAGCAAAATGAAGTATAACTTCAATAAGCAATTCAGATGCCTGAATCTCATTGAAATGGCTGTAGTGGCAAAGGTCAAAGGTCCATCTTTCTCCGTATCCCATCTGAATTTTGGTGGGAGAGTGGCTGAGAAGTATGTAGAAATAGAGCAAGCATAGACAGGGCTTCCCCATAATGTTCTCCTAACTTCCAATGCACTTCAGGGTGTCCCTATGCTGAAATAGGTGTGGGATTTCCTGAACTGGGTGTGGTTTCCATGTGGGTAGGAATCATACAGGTCAATTATTTATGTGAAAAAACACTTGGTATAAGCTTTGTCTTATCCAACTCCTTCACTGCAAGAACATCTTCTGCAGGCAATGAATAAGAAATTCAGTTTAATATTGGACTGTTTTAAAGAGAAATGTTTTGCCTCTTTCCAATTGTTCAAAATATGCTGTGTTAGTTCAAATCAACCAGAACTAAATACGTATTTTCAGTTTGTTTGTTTGTTTGTTTGTTTTTAATAAAGTTGAATTTTGTGCTGGGTGGGAGCAGAAAGTCTGGTTTTGCAGAAATTGCATATTCTGAAAGAAAATCTCCCCTAAAGAAAATCTTTAGCTATCTCCTATCCTGCTCTTGGAAACATCCAAAAAAGAGATGGTAGTGATTTTTCAATAACCAATGCTGAGTTTCAAATAATGAATCAATAATCCTTTAACAAGATTGAAATAATTTTGTTCTTTGCTAGGCTGGTTTGCCACAAATTGTTAGGAGGATTTATTTCCCTTTGGGACCATGACACTGCTGCCATGACAACTGTTATTCACAAAACCAGATTCATCCCATGATGTGTAAAATTATGGAAACTGTCTAGGATGTTGCTGAGTATTACATCTTTTTTTCTTTTGTTAGTAATTTAACTTGGTGGGTGGGTAATAATAACACAGTTTGGAAGCTTTCAGATGTCTATTTTGAGACTTTCTGTCCTATATGGAGGCTCTCTTGCAAAAGGTCCAAATCTAATACAAAACATGGGGTTTGTGCATGCTAAGCCCTTGTTAACATGCAACGGCATTAGCAGAGGTCCAGGTAATTCCACCAGCTTGGTTTATGTGCGTGATCTTCATAGCTATTTTTTATAACTCAAGGTCATCTTCTTTTACATTTTGGGCAGAAAGGGAATGTTAGCACAGTTTATTCACTACTGTATGCTTGTTCTCAGACTATATGACAAATAGAGTCTATTTCCTAGGCATTACAAGGGGGTTTCAGCAGTAGAGAAATTTGTTTTGAGCTCAGGAAGCTTTAAAACAGTTCCCATCCAAGTTTTCTTTTTTGTAGGAGAAACACTGCAAGTTCCAGTGCAAGCCTGACAGCTTGATAACTAATGGTAGTTTTCTCAGCCCTTGCCATCAGATGTCTAATTTGTCAATGCAGAATTTGCATGATTCCCTTGCATTTCACCAGTTCTCATTTTCCATTTGATATTTTTTTTCCAAAAAGGAGGAGTAAGAGTAGGCATTGTTGGCACTTTTCCTTAAGTCATTTAAAAAATAAAACAAAGCAAAAAAACCCCTTCCCACTTCCAAAGTCTTTCCTAAGGATTAATTGAACCTTCCAGTGACTTGTGCAGGGTGGACAAGTTGCAGCAATTGAATCACAGATTTTGTATTCTCTGTTTTCCACATGTTGTCTGCCACAGTGATATGGAGAATCTTTAACTTTCTCCTTCCTCTACTCTGTACCAGGTTTGGGGTCTGAGCAGGTGGCCATGTGTAGGTTTGGGAGTCGTTATTTAGCTGGTCATAACACATGTTCCTGAACATCAGCTCTTCCTTAAGGATGAGGGGAAAGACTGAGCTGAATGGTATTTTTTAAGCAAGGTGGCTTGGCCCACGTGCTGTCAGTTAGAYCACATTCAACTCAAACTAGTATTTGTGCTCTTTTGCTGTTCTGCTCAAAATCTCCCACTGGTACTTTGACAGACTGCTGTTTGGACTGTGTGCTGCATGCCTGGGTTTTTAAACTCCCCCTGGTTTTTGGATCAGCCCCACAGCTATCAAATCTACAGTGGCCACTGACCCCTTGTCTTCTGCAAGTAGATCGTGCCACATCCCTTTCTGAAGTGGGACCTTCTGACTCAGTGGCAGTGATCCCTCTGCTATCCTGAAAGATGAGGACAGGTGTTCCACTG
The DNA here is from genome assembly GCA_030449065.1 of Oceanodroma leucorhoa. NCBI lineage: Eukaryota > Metazoa > Chordata > Aves > Procellariiformes > Oceanodroma > Oceanodroma leucorhoa. The sequence goes on along the minus strand of JASVER010000135.1, from coordinate 1,837,202 downwards.
AGGTTGTTCTGGTGTGTGGTTTCCAAGAACAGAAGATGGTTAAATCAAATTGAGACTTTGCACTGAAGAACATTTTAGACATTTTAGGTCCATTTTAGACATTTTAGGTCCATTTTAGACTGGGTAAAGCAGTAACATACATGTCTGCCATTCCTTGTAGCTAGTTAGTTCCTACTCCTGTGTGCCCTTTGGACTTTGAATCAGGATCCTTTCAAATTTTCAGGTCTCCTTTGTTGTGCTGAGCATCTCTAAATCACGTAATTCTTCTTTGACCTCCTCAGTCTCTGAAATTTCCTGTTTTTAACCGCCATTTTTCTGGGTCCCTTTTCTATTTCCTAAATATATAGACTTCAGCCCTTCCAGGAAAATTCTACTTCTCTCCTCCCTCTTCCCCTTCCTGTCCTTATAGACAAGGCAGAACAAACCTGGTTTCATAGATTCCAGGTTTTCTGTTTTTCTGTGTTGTGGCCATCCCAATGGTAGCCAGTGAGTCTCCCCTGTCTCCATCTTGTAGAAATTTGCAGTCTCTGGTACTAGGTAGCAAAATTGTGTATATCATGCTATTGGCATTCAGTATTGCAATAACTTCCTTAAATCAACCAGATTTAATAAGCTTTTATAAGATAAATTGCACAATCATTCTGGAGGTGGTATAGAAATCAAAAGACCCCGGCTTTCATGTCCATGCTTAGACCATATGATTCTTCCCATTTTTTCTTAAATGCTTGCTGTGTCCTGACTTCTGCTTCCATGTATTGAAAGCTTCCCTGTGTGGGGTCGTGCTGACAGTAAATTAGTATGGCATCTTCCGTAATGCAGGGCTAGAATTGCCCTCAGTGAGAATTCCTGGACAGAAATCTGTGGCTATGTAGAGTGCATGCCATTGAAAAACAGTCTCAAATCTGAGTTGCAATTTTTTAATATATTTTTTTTTAACTGTTAAAAACCCGTTTATGACATTTGTCCCTCACCTATTTTCTTGGATAACTGTGCTCCTTTCTGTGTCTGACAGGTTGTCTTAAACTGATTTTGATCTAACCTCTCTGTACCCTACCTATGGGTAGCACAGCAATGTATCCTGCCCCTCATCCTTTACAAAGCTGGTACAACACTGGCAGCAGCAAAGGTTAGTKTTGAGATTTGCCTGCTGAAGAGGACAAAGTTGGACTTGCTGCTGGAGGTATAATTAAGTAATATTAAATAAAATACCCCCCCCCCCAAATATTGTGTGTGTGTAAGACAGTGTGCTCTTGTTCCCTTGCTGTATTTTTTTTAGCATTTTCCCCTTTTATTTTCCATGGAAGGGGAAAAAAAGACTTATACTTTATTTGGATAAAAATTATTTTGTTACATTAGAAACTTTGGGGAAGTTCCCATTTCTCAACCAATTCTAGGTATAGCTTAATTCTTTGCTTGCTCAAGTAGCCTAACAACTTGGGATGGGACATTTCTTTCTCAAATCCTTTACCTTGCTTCTTGTGGTACGTTGTAGCATAAGCCTGCAATTTCCACTGTGTGCACAAGCAGTTTTCTGATATTTTTGACCAGCTCAGTGAGCTGAGACTCTCTGGAAGTTGCATTTAGGACTACAGGAGCAGTGGATATACAAGGCTAACRACCTATAGCTTTACTGTAACACATACAATAATATAACTCAACCTTTGCTTGTTTGCATCTTTTCTAGGGAACCTTATTCAAATTCATTAATTTGCATTGAGCAGTGAATATTAAGCATTGCCACTACTTAATACATGAAATGTTGCCTTGCATAAGCTCCTTTGCTGTACTACTTAACTTTCAGCTGGGATTTTTTTTTGCCTGCAATATCGTCTATGTCTATCATCTTCACATTACTAACATGAAAAGGTAGAGACCTGTTTTGTTTTTATCAAACTTTGTTGAAGAAGGAACTATTGTAAGAATCATCATTGATGGAAGAGAAAGTGGATAAAAATCAGTCAATAATAAAGGAATAAAAGAGTTTTTGAAAAACAATTCTAAGAGACAAAAGTTAAATTAAAACCTGTACCTGGCTCCTTTCTTCCTTCCTTCCCTCTGGACATAGCCTTGTAATAATTTTGAGGCAAGATGGAGAGAATATTTGTAAAGCTCAGGAGAAATATAGAGTATAAAAATTTCTCCCACACATAGCTGCAGAAATATTTTTGCTGGATTATGCATCAGTCCTATGTGCTACACACTTCTAAACTGAAGACAAGACGCAACTTGTACTGAGTTAAGGTTAAGATTTTTGCCCACTGAAGTACCATTTGGAGTGTCTATCAAAACCCTGTGCTGATTGTTTGGATATTAAATACCGACAGTTCAGTATGACCATAAAAGCTTTTGCAGAAATTACTCTTCAGCTCAGTGCAAATGTGGTAAGGGTAAAAGTTTGTCATATTTCTTTCCAAGGTAATGTTATCTTGTGGTACAACTCTTTGCAATGTGAGCCCAGAAGGACACTTCAGAATGCAACCTCATTAGAAATCTGAAACTTAGATAATTTAATTTATAAATTGAAAACTTTGTTTTTCAAGACTGTTAAATTGGAAGGGTCAATGATCACCAAATTAATTTGGTTTAAAAGGAAAAAAGACATCATAGAATAGTGAAAATAGCTTAGAAGTAAAGCTGTACTCAGTTCCACTGGTTGATGTGCCGTGGCTCTGATACATATACTTCAGAAAATGTACAGGATCCTGCTTGCTTTTGAATTTAGCTTGGTAAGGACTGTATTTTGTACCTCATCTCTGGTTTTTGTTTTTGTCCAGTAGACCAATATGTATGCTCTATAGATCAAATCACAGGCATTGTCTGAAATGCAACATAAAATATGCCGATATATACATTAATGGATTTTTTACTGTGTTTCATGAGCCATCTTTAGTTGGTGTCTTTGACTGAGTTTTATCACCTAAGAGGTCTGTGTTATCACTAATATAAAGTCCTTAGCATTGATAATGCTGTTTTGATTTCAAAATACAAACTGTTTTTACCATGTAGAATAGCAGCTTCTCCCTGTATCATAGTTCTCATAGTACATTCAGTTGTGAAACAGCTTTTTGTTTTTCTGCAATTGCTCATTTTTTCCTCTCATTTCTTGTGATTTTTGGGAAAGTCCCAAATTACCCACTTGTTATGCTAACTTATTTCAAGAATTTATATTTTCTTATCCTGTGTTTTTGTTTGTGATTTTCCTGTTTGAATTCAGCACATTTGTACAAAACAGTTATTTTTGAAAATGTATGTTGTCTGTACACTTGTTCTGTAAGTCAGTCAGTTTGAGGGAGAATTAACGTAAATGTTGAACCAGAGCTGAAAAACTCCAATTCCAAGTACTTCTTCCCATTGCCTATTTCTGGGATTTTTTTTTTTTTTTAATCTACAAGGTAAAGCTATTCTGATACTTGTCTAAAATTGGGCAGTCACATACAAATACAAATACTGCTGAACAGTTTAGTTGGTAAGGTAGATTTATTAATTTGTAGATATTTCATTAAAACTGTTTTAATTGGATGGATGGTTTTAAATTGTACTACTTTCATTACACACTTCATAGCAATGGATTTCATTATCAGTTCACACTGAAAAGTATGTGCACAAGGGATGCATTAACCAGATCATATGTGTAGGGAAGGCATGTGCATTTTCTTTAAGAGAAAATAAAACTTATAAACTGCCAGAGGAAATGAACTTATTTAATTCCCCAAAGTCTCAGCTCAGATTTCATTAAATATTTGAGTTGCTAAGATGCTTGTGTATATTGGATTTTGAAAGAATAACACGGAAGAGAGTCTGGGGAAAGTCCTTGTCCCAGACTGGTTATCTTCAGCTGCTCAACTTGACAGAATCAGATACAGCTTCAGAGCCATCAGAGTAACGAGCTTAATGGATAAGCAATCTTTTCTAATAGAACAGCTTTTTCCTCTTGGTGGTGGGTTCCCAGCTGCCACCTCTGTATTAGCCTGAAGTTACTAAACAGCATCTGTCAGCACAGTACTCTGCTATGTGCGTCACACTGAACTTTTTTTGAAATTGATATATAACAAGGAATTATTACTCCCAAGATTACTAGATCAGCATGGAAGGTTTTTTCTGATGTTGAATTTATGCCATTTGTATAATTTCACAATTCAACAGCTGGATATAGAAACCTTGAAGAAATTCGGTTTGGAGGCAATTTTTTGACTACTCTCTTTTGTTTAGATCCTGTTCTTGTTTTGATGAAGCAGCTTGTTACTGCTAATTATTCCTCTGGAAGAAATACTGTTTTGCTTTGGAACATTAGAATGGTAACAAGGCAAAACAGCAGGAACAAATGAAGTCCAGGCAACTCTGTTTAAGAAGAAGAGAAAAAATGAACTAAAAAAGTTGTTAATCAACGTGCAATTAGCATGTTCAGGTTGCAGAAAAAACTTGTGCTAAATACAAGGCACATAGGACAAGGAGTTGCTCAACTTGGGTGGCCACCTTCTTGTGTTTTCATGACTTCAGACTTGGCCTATGCATGGTGCGATACCGCATGGCTCCTGGACTACTTGCCAGGTGATTGCTTTTCTTCTACTTGTCTGCCTTGGCTCAATGCACCTGTGGTTCACACTCCTCCTGGCATAGTTCTGAGGGTCAACGGTCAGGGGAACATGAGTATCTAGGATTTGCAAAAATTCTCTATTAGGTGCTTCTTGGTCACRAAAGATTACATTAAATACTTCTGTTCTAATGTGAATGGTTGTGAGGGGTCATGGGTTTAACTAAAAGAGCCATGAGATATACACATATGGATACAAACACGGCGGGCATAGTGCAGGCAAATCAAAACTATTCCTAGATGTATGTGTAGTGTGTATTCCTTCTCCTTGAGCATGCATTGTTGGGGCTTCTCTTTCATCATTCTGCTGGTCGATGAAGAATTGTTCCATGTGCTAATAAATTTGATAGCTTAATTTCATGGTTTACAAAGGAGTGACCAAAAAAGCAAACATGGTTCCATTTAAGGTACTTTGTTTGTTGCTAGGTGAATGTAACGAAGTGGAAGCTAATCCGATTAGGGATAGTGAAGTTATATTTTGAAATAGTCCCTCTTTAGCTTCTCAGTTTGTGCCAAATTTATTTATAACAGAGGTGGAAATACTTCAGCTTTAAACTTGGAACATTTTATGAGGTTTCAGCTAGTTAATGATACTGTCAGCTTCTGAGGGAGGAAAAAATCTTTCTTATATATTCTCCAGTTTTAGTGGTGCAAGTGTATGGGTCACTGCTCCTTATACATGTTCAGTTTTGAGCTCACTGCAAAAAAATTGGATTAGTCCAACTGATTCTGAAAGGTGCTTTTGTGGAATCTATTAAGAACTCCAGGGACAAAAATAATCCATATTACTTTTTTCTGCTGATTCCTTTTTATATGACTTTTTACCCATTTCTGCTTTCCTTCTTCTCTCCTGTGTCAGTGGTGCTACCTGTTAACCATAAAAGTCTTGGTCACCCTAAAGCTACACCGAGTGCTGTATTCCCCATTTGACGATGGCCTGAAGCGGATGCTTACAGAAGAGTATAAGAGGGCGTGTATAGAACAATGCTTTCTCTGACATAGCCTTCCAGCTTCTGGCATGGTGGTACGGACTGCAAATTAAACTAGTGGTTTGAATTCCAAATATCTGCTTTGTTTTGGGTTAATTCCATAAATGGCCAAACAAGGAAAATAACAAATGAGTAGATTTTTCCAATTCTAAATATGAAAACAGTCTCCACCTCTTGTTAAGTAAAGCATTGTTGCTCTGCAGGCACTATAAGGAAGTCCTTTAAATGTTGTGAATATTAATAGTGTGTTTCACTTAATAGTGTGTTTCAGTAAGGTATTATCCTCAGGAGAACACAGGCTTTTCCAATAAAGAAGAACAACAAATATCAATCTTTTTTTCATAGTAAAATGTGAGTTATGTTAGTGCTTCATATGTTGCAGAATAGCTTCCCAGGTGCTTCATGTGCTTAGAGTTTGAAATGCAGTATGAACAACGAGGTCTTTATTTCTGCTGGATGAAAAGAAAGTTATTTGTTATGCTATACCTATTAAATATGGAATTTCATGCTGCTTATTATCCAGTATCTGAGCTCATGCCACTTTTTCAGCACTTGTATTTAGAGTACAATTAAACATGTACAGTTTTGAGCTTTATTGTACATATTGCAAGACTTGCAAGAAAACAACTAAGATGGACTCTGGATTAACAGCTTGATGAAATAATCTGTGTTCCAAACAGGTATGATAACAGCAATTGCTGAGACACGCTGCCAKAGCAGTATGCCTCTGGTGTCTCGTCACTGGAACACAGTGTAATCGTTTTGCATGTGTCCTAAAATAGTTCTTATAATGTCATCTTTGTGGGCGTATTTACTGAAAATCAGCAAAATTCCTGCTAAGTGCAGGAGTCCTTGTAATGAATGCCCACAGGTGTGTTTTTTTCCTTACGAATTTGTTAGTAGTTGGCTTAAAAATTGGTCTTAAAATCCATGTATGTAGTATAACTGTGCATGTTCTCATTATTCATATACCTTTCTATATCTTTGTAACTGCTTGGTTTGCCTGGACAAGTAGTGTGGCATATTTAAGCTTTGTGATAAGCATGTCTGCCCCTTGTGTAAATCTGATATTTAAATCGGGGATTCTGATGGTCGACGTTAACAAACAAGTCAGATGGCTAACTTCAAAAGGAAGTGTAAGCTTCAGTGCCTAATTTCCAAGTTCTCTTTTTTTATGTTTTTTTTTAAGTCAGTCTGTCTGTCCCCCCTGCCTCACCTGCCCCCTCAAGTATTTGGCAAAGAAACAGATTTTAAAGAGGTTTGTAATTTTGATTGGAGTTCAGTCCTTTGTCTTCACTGTTCTTGAATGAAAACTAGTTGGTCTTTGTGCCATCTAGCTAATTTGTGTCAACTATAAAACCAGGGGATGAGGAACTAAATGAATGTATTCCACACATTTTTTGGAGGCCACCAAACAGCTTTTATTTGATTGTGTAAAAGATGTGAAAAACTATGCAGAATTAGACCCTAAAGCCTAGTGACATATAACAAAATTGTCCTATTATGTGACCAACCATTTATCCATCTAGTTCTGCACTAAAAAAAACAACTCCCYGCTCCTCCCCAAAACAGAATGACAATATAATTGCACAAGGAAGAAAGAGGTAAGAGTGCCACTATTATATTTGCACACACTAACATTTAACATTGATTTGCTTTTAGCTGTCTTGCTAAAGAACACACACTTTATACGTCCAAGCTGTTTTAGTATTTATGACATTTACATACTTTAACTAAATTATTATTTAAAGGAAATATTTACCATTGTATTTTTGAAGGAGGGTTAAGCTAAGTGAAAATCGTGGCTTGTTTTCTGAGACTCCTTGTTCGATTTCTGCTGCATGCGAATATGGGAACCTTCTTCAGGCAGCTGGTAGCTAATGTCATGGTATACATGAGGGAGAGCAGCTCTGAATTTTAATGAATGCCTCAGTGTCAGAGGTTTAAGTCAACTCATGTTCCTCCTCTTTATCCAACCTGACATTTGTCACACAAAAGAGTAAGCTGTAGGGCATAGTTTTCCTGGGGGAGAGGATGTGGAATAAGAAACTTGCATGTGGCTGTGGTTTGTGATGATGGTTTTCTGCCACAGATGTAGGCTCTGTCCCAGTTTCCTGCTGGCTGGCATGAGGATTTCTCTATGGCAGCAGGTGTGGCTCAGTAATTGCTGAAACCAACTGGAAACCTCCCAAGTGAGTGGCAAGCCTATTTGCGTGAGAACTATTCAAATAGAGGAAGATAAATTTTAAACATCTATTTCTAAGTTAAAGTAAGGCCTCCAGAAGTAGTATTTCTATACTTTAAAAGTAATTCTCAGTGAGTGGCATCAAATCCCTTTTCTCCTCCACAGGAGAACTTCTGCCGTGGCAATAACTGCTGTTGTTTCCCCACTCTATTTTATCATTGTATCTTTGCCTTGCCGTTGAGAGGCTGCTTAAGTGGAGCTCCTTTCTTATCGCTCACAGTAAGTCCAYATTTGTGTGATTTTGTGGACAAGACAGGATTGGGCATGGTTTTGTGCTGTTAATACGTGGCCAAGGAAGTGCTGTCAAGACCATACTTTTATTTTTCCATAGCTGTTGATAGTGGAGGATTAAGAAGTTGTCCAAATGGTTTCTACCAGATTCATCCTTTTTTTCCTGTAGAGAAAGCAAAAGTTTGCTCAGCAGTAGGGGAGAACACATGACTCTTTGGGCATCTCCTCATATACTTTCAACATTGAATGTATTTGACTAAGTGTTCTAACAAAATGCTGAGAAAGAAATCCTTGTACTCTCTGCTTCCACCGAAAACAATGAAGGATACTATCYGAATAACATAATCAAAGTTCATGTGGTATGGCCTTCAGCCTGATATCAGCCTACTGCAACCTGTTGCATGCTCGTTTAACAAACAACCTTTAACAGATGCAAGCAATTAGACATTACAGAGTGTTAAAATAGCAGCTGTTGTACTTCTACAAAATAGAACATAAGGGTCCCAAGGTAAAAACAAGTGTAGGTAAGGTAGCAAAGCGTTGATAGGAGGATATAGGAGGATAGCATTGCTTTATATTTGATTAAATGAGAATTATTCAACTGCCTGCAGCTATAGTCACTCTGGTAAGGTGGGAAGAAAGTGCAAGCATTTCCCATTTCATTAAGAGATCTCTGTGGTAGCAAAGTTAGCCTTGCTAACATGAGATAGCAGAAGCAGTTGAATGCCCTTTTTATTCCTGAAAGATTTTATAGCTTATATGAAAATTTCTTCTTTATCTCTGTTTTAGAGTTTACATGTGTTACCAATGATTTTAAGTAATCTGTGGCTTTTCTGCTGTAATATAAAATAATTCAGTTAAACTAAGCTGATTTAGCATATCCAGCACTTGTCTGGCACAGTGCTTCAGTATGTTTAATGTCATTGAGACAACTTTCAGTGCTTGTTTAAAACCTATGCTCCCATCTCTTCTTGCATCCTTTTTATCCTGTTTTTTCATTATTTTTTCATGCGTCAAATGTGGGCTTGCTAGCCTGTTGATTGCAGGCATTATTTGCTTGCTCAGTGTTTGATGCCTGAAGCACTGTAATGTAGTGTTTCTGTATCCGTTAGAATAAGAGTATTAAATATTGCCTATGAATATTGATTGGAAATATGCAGTGTCAAGTGCCCTCTTGACTTTTACAAAATCTGTGCTACTTCCTGAATATTCACTGTGATAAATATACCAGTCACTTGCTGCTTTCTTCAGCTTTTTCCCTTTGATTATCATGTATGTTTTGCTACATTTAAAGAAAGTATTCTGTGTTGATATCATTACCAGGGCTGTTTATTTCCAAAGTATGTGGAAAAATGTAGTGTTGTGAAATTTACACAATTAAAAAATGAGATAAGACTTCTTGGTAACTTAACTGCAATGCAGCCTCATTTTGGCTACAATTATTTTGAAATGTTATGGCAGGTCACTAGGAAGAGAGAAAGTGACTTTTTGTTAACTATAGTATATTTCTGAAAACATCAAAATGTGTTAGTATGTCATTACATCTTTATACAGTTTCTGTGGTGAACTTCCTACATTTGTATTGGAAGATGTTTCAAAAATCTTGATGCTCTTTAAAATAAGTAACTACTTGTGAAAAAGACGAAGGAACACCAAAGGATTTTTGCCTCATTGTTGGAACGTTCAAAAGTCATGGCTGGACATTGTTGCACTTTCTGGAAATTACAGTGTTTACTTTTACCAGAAAAAACGTGGCTAGTTTTAAAGGTAATGGTSTGGGGGAAGCAGGGGAACCCAGGGAAGGAAAAACAAAAGTTAGTTTCCAGGCAGCTAATATTCAAAGAAGTGACAAAGTATTCAGAATAAACATTAATTGGGGGGGGGCTAGAAGTGTATTCTAGCATATAGACTTTATAAAGTCTATATTATTGGTGACATATGTAAGATCCTATATTATCGGTAATGTTTTAGCTTTATTGTGCAGTTTAAGTAAGTCAATGTGAAGTATTTCACTTTTTGGAAAAGCCATTGAAGAAGAGAATGGCATCAATTCAGACTCATTTCTCCTCACTGCGAGGAAGTCATCTTTCAGCCAATCTTTGCTGAGAAAATGGAGAAAGCACTAAGCTGTCTGAAATCAGAAAAGGCTGCAACTTTGAAAAGAAATGTTATTGATCCAGAAAATGCAGCTACAGTCGTATAGCTAACTATTGAAGAGCATTCCTTCTTGTTACCTGTTGCCCTACACCATTTCCAAGTTATTTTCACAGTAACTGGCCAGTTGCAAAATGAGCTCTTACTGCCAGTGTCTGGCTGCAGATGAAGCACCTGTGCTAGAAAATAGCTTGCAAAAGAATTATAAGTTTGAAATTGACAGAAAAATGAGATTTGTTTGCCAAGTCTACCTCCTGACCAAGATGGCAAGGAGAATATTTTTATGGATTCTCCTGGCCACAGTAATCGAGACAAAACAGTATTTTGAGACAAACAGTATTAAATAATGCAAAATAAGTTGAGAATGAGAAGGAACCACCCAAGTGCATTTTGTCATGGTGCTTTAATTCTGGCTTTAATTCTTGTCACATATTGATGAGCAACTTGTCCTTATACTGTTAAAGCCATTCAGGCATGGAGATGAGCAATGGATTTCTAAAAGGTTGGAGATGACAAACTATCACATGGCAACCACAAGCAACTGTTAAAAAAACTGGATACTTGTAACCTTTTATCATTTTTAATGGTGACAACTTAGCATCTTATGTGGAAAATAATTAGTATGACTGTTTTGCAGTCAGGTGCCCAGCATCTCAATTTCTCCTCTTTGGTGAAACAAATGTTACCTTTTCTTAAATGATTCCTTCGAGGAGAGTCTTAATTGGAAGAAAGTACATTCATGTTCCTCTGCCCTACTGAACCAGACAGCAAGTTATCTGTGATTTCTCTTTTTTTCCTGCTCGGGAGGAAGACTTGCTTCTTCTTGGCTTTCTTCTCGGGCAGGTTTGGGCTGAAATATGTCTCTTGCAATACGATTGCAATATGCTAAGCTTTTTATAACTTGAGTTGTAACGGTTTACAAAAAAGCTTTGGATTAACACAAAACTATTAAAATAAGGAGAAGTGAGCTGTTTCATGAGCAAGCATGTATTTTCATACAGGAAGTGCTGGAAATGGAAGGAAAATCTTTAAAAATGCCACAAATTTATTAACTGTCCACCTGATAAATATGACAGTAGCCCTCCTGGTATTTATGAATGATAAGAGTTGCCCAGATAAGGCTGGAAGTTTTTCACTTAAAACTTTAAAATGGCTTGTTCTTAGAAGACATTTCAGTAGCTTCTTTTTACGTTATTTTTTTGGCTCGATATGGAGAAACGCAAACCTTAATCTTGAATTTCTGAATCTGAAAATTTATTGTTTTCTACTCATTCTCTTTCCTTCTGCATATTTATCCCTTGTGTTTTTCCATGCCAACATAAAAAAAAAAATATGTGGAGGCAGAGAGAGAAGGAGGAAGAACAGGAGTAGAAAATCCAGTCTCCTGGATCATTTCCAACCTTGAAAAGACTGAAAAGACCCATAACTGGACTAATGCGGGAACCCAGGCTGAGCAGCCGCAGAGCACTGGTGGTGAAGAGTTGGTAGAAGCTGTGTGCTTTCTTGCTTTCATTCCAGACTTGCTCCTTTGAGAACTCCTGGACTCTTTGTTCTTCTCCATTTTGTTAGTATATGCCTACTGTGACGAAACTTTTGTCAGTACGGRTATAGGGAAGACCAAATTTTGGGGAAAAAATTCTAAGTATACCTAATGTTGTATGCATCTTGGAAGTGCATGTGATTGAAAGAGACTCACTTGCTCTTTCCAATAATTAGCTAGTAGTTTTGGTGAATGTCTGATTAATTAATTGTTGCATAGGGGTAATTCTCTGTTTGTGCCTGGCTGACTTGGATATTGCTCTCTAGATAGAAAGAGACTTTGTCAAGTCAAGAATATATATATACCAGACTCTGTATTTTCTATATAAAATATAGTGTTTGACCAGTGGTTAGGATGACTCCCTGATAACGTTGTTGTTTGGGCCTGGATTTTTATTCATTTAATGGCATTTTATCTCTTCTTTTTATTTTTTTTTCTTTTTAAAGCCTCTAATTTCTTTTTCTCGTGTTATACSAAGGTGAAGTAACGTGTATTGTTCACAGTAGTATTAATCTATGTAAGCATATTTGCTTACAGACCATACATCTCTCTATATAAGTCCACTTAAAAGCCTAATAAATACCTTTTTGCATGTGAACTGATCTGTTATTAAGGGAAAAAGAAATGTACTCCAAGGAATAGGAGTAAATAACCAAAATAAAGGGAGGAGAGTGTTGTGTCTGCCTGTAATGAGGACTGTTTTGTTGGAATTTGTTTATAAAGAGCAGTGATCCATTCCTCCTTAGTCCCCAACTAGGTATGCATTTAGGATTATTCTCTTATATGGAACTTAATACCAATTCTCAATACATTTCTTGAAGAAAAACTGTAAGAACTTGCAGAAATGCTCAGCTGCCTCTTACAGCAGCTATCCCTGGCACCTAACCTAAGGTGAGGGAGGGGGTATGCTCTGGACGAAATGACACAGAGAGGCAGAACAGACCACAGCTCTGTTATTGATTATTTTCTGTGGTGTAGTATGCCGGAAACCACTAAGAACATTAAAGCTCCCTGTGCAATCCCACGTACTGTCAAAGCTAAACTTCTAGTGAGCTTCCTTGTCTTTAGGCTGAGAGGTCTGTAGAAGACTACAAACCACTTGGATCCAGCTATGCCAGCTGAAGACAGCCTTGCTGTGTCGCTCATCATCTCGTCTCCATACTGACTTACAGTCCGCTGCTGAAAGAAGGGGTTGTAAAACTCGTTCTTGTATTGCTTCAGGCAAAGTCAGCTGGGCAAGATTAAACACCTGATGAAGATGGTTTGGCTCTGTCGGACATGGGGGAAACTTCTAGCAGCTTCTCACAGAAGCCACCCCTGTAGCCCCCTGTGCTGGTTTCAGCTGGGGTAGAATTAATCTTCTTCCTAGTAGCTGGTATAGTGCTGTGTTTTGGATTTAGTGTGAGAATAATGTTGATAACACACTGATGTTTTAGTTGTTGCCAAGTAGTGTTTACACTAGTCAAGGACTTTTCAGCTTCCCAGGCTCTGCCAGGTGCACAAGAGGCTGGGAGGGAGCATAGTCAGGACAGCTGACCCAAACTGGCCAAAGGGATATTCCATACCATATGATGTTATGCTCAGCATATAAGGCTGGGGGAAGAAGGAAGGGGTGGGACGTTCGAAGTGATGGCGTTTGTCTTCCCAAGTCACTGTTACATGTGATGGAGCCCTGCTTTCCTGGAGATGGCTCAACACCTGCCTGCCCATGGGAAGTAGTGAATTAATTCCTTGTTTTGCTTTGCTTGTGTGCGTGGCTTTTGCTTTACCTATTAAACTGTCTTTATCTCAACCCATGAGTTTTCTCACTTTTACCCTTCCRATTCTCTTGCTCATCCCACTGCGGGGGAGTGAGTGAGCGGCTMTGTGGGKCTTAGTTGCTGGCTGGGATTAAACCATGACACCTTCCCACTACCAAAACCTTGCCGTGCAAACCCAATACAAGGAGGTAAAATTTCTGTTATGAGCTCGGTATTTTGTGTTCAAATAGGAAAGCTAGCTCTGTTTCTGCGTGTCTCCAAGAAGCTCGGAAGAAGAGATTACACTTCTACTTAAGGTGGCAACGTTTGCTTTTCCTGGCTCAAGCCAAAATAGTCTCTCTGCAGCATCTCATTTGGTGTTGTAACCAAGGTTGACATTACTCTGAATCTACTTTTATGTAAACCACTTAACTTTGAGATTGTAAGTATATTATTTTTATGACAACAGGGTAGTTGGACTATGGCAGAAATAATAGTGTAAAAAGCTGCTATCTAAAGAGATTTTAATGTCCAGCCAAAGTTTGAATTTACTTGTGTGCTGTCTCAGTGTGAGTAGATCATGATGCAGTTTAATTTTGTCAGACTGTCAGAAATCATGTTTTATTGAGCGTATTCTCAGGTGAAGGTGACTGAAGAAGCAGCAGCAAGTGGGCAGTGTTTTATATCTGGGGACGGGCAGCTGGCAACAAGACCTGCTTCTTCCTCTATGTGGTCTTCTGGGCATGGAGAGGAGAGCTGGCGAGCACCGGGGTCCCTCTGTCTTACCAGGTCCCTAAGCCTTCTACTTCGCAGAAATCCGTTGTACATAATGATTCCTATCTAGTCTCTGAAAAATTCATTAACTGAGGAACATAAGGAATGTTAATGATTACAATTTTTGATTTTAACAGGTGGGTCTAATGTATTTAAATGCTATGGGACCTTCACGTAAGTGAATCTTACCACTATAATCCATGTTTCTGCTAGTATCAAAGGATATCTCCCATTTCTTTAACCTGAAACTGATGACTGAATTTGATATGAATTCACAGATAATACTGATCCTACTGAAGGTCTTGCTGTTCACTGAAACTTGCTATTCACTGAAAGATTTCTCTTAGCCATGGTGGTGAAGGTCACAAATTTTAATGTCAGAGCCTTGTAGATTGGAAATGTTGCTATAAATAGATTCGTTTGTTCTTTCTAGTTCTCTTTTGGCTGGATTTGTTCCCTTTGGGTGTCACTGTGTTACTCAGATTTGAAAACATGCAAATTCGGAAGGAACCTTAGACACCAGTTGCAAGTGATTTCTGCTTTGCACTGACATTTTCTTTAGAGTTCAACCAATTCTTCCAAATATTCATCATAGATCTCTGAAAATATGGTATGAGTTTCTACTTTCCATTTATAGCTGCAAAACCATGACATGCCTTGGTTTTGGGTTTTGTTATAGTGTAGGTGTCTTTTCACTGCTGCTCAACTGGTAGATTCAAGAAAGAGCTATAAATAGAGACATGTTTTAGGGGCGGACTCTCACGTCCTCTATAGTTGTCTACATAGAGTGTGTATATATTTGTCAGTGTGTGGTAGATAGAATTGTATTAGCTGGATGAATAGAAAGGAGACATTATTATAAATGCTTTCAGGTTGTGTCTATGTACCTTGCCTTATCAAATAATTTTTAATACACTTGTTCTATAGTAGAGCTATTGAACTTGGCATGCATTTTTGGGTAGTAACTCTTTGCTTATTTGATTCAAAATCAACAGAAGCTTTGCTATAAAAATATTCATGAAAAATCCATTTCCTGAATGAGTTTTAGATTTTTTTCACTGAAGTCTCCAATGTTCAATGTATTTTTGCTCACTTATTACTGTGGCTACAGGAGCAGTCAGCAGCAAAAAGTTCTTACTTGAGCCTTTCAGCCTCTTAACTTGCAGAATAGGATATAAAACCTTTACTATCATGGTGAGTCAGATCACTAATATGCACATTTGACAGAAAAGATGGCTTATACCATGTGAACTGCAAATACGTTTATAAGTCTGTGGGTGGTTTTCAACATATTCACTTTAACTCTATTTAGAATCACAGAATGGTTTGATTTGGAAGGGACCTTAAAGATCATCTGGTCCAACCCCCCTGCCATGGGCACGGACACCTTCCACTAGATCAGCTTGCTCCCCTCCAACCTGGCCTTGAACACTTCCAGGGAGGGGGCATCCACAACTTCTCTGAGGAACCTGTTCCAGTGTCTCACCACCCTCACAGTAAAGAATTTCTTCCTAACATCTAATCTAAATCTACGCTCTTTCCATTTAAAACCATTACCCCTCATCCTACCACTACACTCCCTGATAAAGAGTCCCTCCCCATCTTTCCTGTAGGCCCCCATTAAGTACTGGAAGGCCTTAAGGTCCTCCCAAAGATGCCTCTTCTCCAGGCTAAACAACCCCAACTCTCTCAGCCTGTCCTCACACGAGAGGTGCTCCAGCCCCCCAACCATTTTTGTGGCCCTTCTCTGGACCCGCTCCAACAGGTCCATGTCTTTCTTATGCTGAGGGCTCCAGAGCTGGATGCAGTACTGCAGGTGGGGTCTCACCAGAGCAGAGTAGAGGGGCAGAATCACCTCCCTCGACCTGCTGGCCATGCTGCTTTTGATGCAGCCCAGGCCGCAATTGGCTTTCTGGGCTGGTAGTGCACAGTTTTTCATCCACAGCAGCAGCTAAGTGTGTCGTTCGTTGTCTTCTCCATCTACACTTTTAAAATTTGCTGAGCCTGTAGTGGTAGAACAAAAGATTGCAGATTTCAGTGTTTATGCCTACTGGGAAGCTTTAACACACTTCAGAAATTATATCCACAGGGTCTGTGTTCCTTTACATATAACCCTTCATTTTTACTAGGTGGAAGTTGGAATTTAGTCTGAGCTGGAACTGCTCTATATTTCTCAGTTGTCTATTTCAAGTTACCTTTTTCTTTTGACCACCCACAAGGCCTCTCTGGTGGTTTCTCTCCAGCAGCCCCCTGCTTCTCTAAGGCACTCCAGGCTGTTACATAGCAGACAGATACTGGCAGAGCGTGGGTGTAGAGCAGCAAGTGTGCTATTCAGCTGTGTGGCCCTTGTTGTGTCAGAAGTGCCCTCTGCCCCTGGAGTGTCCTAATCCAAAGAGAATATAGAATTCTTGGTGCGAGGGCGAGGAAGAAGGGAACATCTGGAAACACCATAATGAGCAATGTACTTTACTAAAATAGACTTGTACCAAAAAAAGCCATCTGAGTCTCGAGATATGCAGACTCTATTCTTCCAGGGCTTTCCCTCGCACCAGACAGCTAAAATGTTCAGAAATCAAATGTGGCTTATATTAACATATTTTGGGTTTTTTAGGTGTGAAAGAAGAATTATTATCAGATAATCAGCCAATTCTCATACCAGAGATGTAATGAAGTTGGTGTGATCTGCATCATATTGAGGTTGTGTGATTAAAATTCTATTCTTACAAAGATTTGTACCAAAGAAGAGAAGCATGTGAGTGCTTAAAGTGTAGGACAAAGCATCAGAAATGTAGTGGTGGTTTTTCATAACTGTAGTGTCTGTGTTCCTTTTTGCTCCCTTTAAACACATGTCTTTTCAATTCACCACAACTTTTATCTTATTTTCTACATATTTTGCTGTTGCATAGGAAATAAAAACAGTGATTACAGAAATTTCAGAGGGATTTCTAATCAGGGCAGGAATGGGTCAGGAAAAGATGATGCAATATACTGTTGTATAAAACCATATCAGTTACTTTAATACAACCTGATTCAATAGCTACAGAAAATCATTGCCATCTTAAAACTACTTGCAGGCCACACTGAAATTAATTGATAGTTTTACATTTCTGCTTTCAGGTCTCTGTACAGAAAGCAGAGAGTACAGAAAGCAGCAGTCTTGCAACTTGCAACCTTTGTAACTATTTAATGAAAGACAAAGGAATGGATATGGAACTGTTGATCTGCACTCCCATGTGTACAAAAATACAGGTTTTTTTTTCGCTGGTTTTGGATAGATGGCCACACTACAGTGATTCTAAACCTGTAATGGCATGTTTTACATGGACTCTGAATAGGACCCTGGACAGGATGAACATCTCTTAGATATAGTTGGCATTCAGAGAACAAGAAAGCTAAACTTGTAAAGTGGTTTTTGGCACAAGAGCTTCTGTATAGACCTCAAACAACCACAAAGGCAGATAAATGAACAACAACACAGAGTACTCTGGAAAAGCGCGGGATACCATTTTTGCCAAAGAGGTCTGGTGTTTACCTGCCTGAATAAAGGAGGCCTGCTTTCCTTCAGATGAAATAAATACTAATGGAGCTGCTAGCAGCTGCATCCACCCTCTGCTTGAAGCTATGGAGCCATTCCTTCACCAAAAAGTCTCTTCAAACATCTCAGGTTTGTCTGCAGTCAAATTTAGCAGCATGTATCATCAATGGGGACAGTGTGGGGAATGTTACAGAAATCTGCTAACAGCTGAACTGCGGCCATTCCCCAAATGTCACACCACAGATAAATTGGAGCAGGCAAGCACATACATCACAAAAAAAATTCATCTTTTTCCAGAGACACAGCATTAGGACTACATAATGTAGGTTGCCAGGAGCAATGTGTCAGTGGTAGAAACTAATTGATTGGTGCAGCAGAGTTGCAAAGACTGTGTGGAGAATGGTAGATTGTGCTGGCCTAGGTGCTTCATTGCAAATATTTTCTTTTTTTTATCCTCATAATGAAAGATAAAGCAATTTCACTGCATGCAGCAYCCTCCAGAATAGTAATTTTTGTTAGTTAAAACCAGGAAACTCCTCCCATACTTCTTACAAGTTTTCTTGTAATAGAGATTGAAAATGGTAACTCCTACTTAACTGTATCTCTGGCAACACTGGAGCACCAGTGTTTGCCTGCTGTATAAGTGATTCTCCAGGTTTAGCCTTGAGTAGATTTTTGGACTGTGAATGCAAGATTGCTGTTAGCCTGTCCATCCAGGCCACTAAAGTCACACTTTGTACACTGTGATCTATATGTAATTTGTTTATCTTTTCTGTTGCTGTTTCAGTCCTAAGTGTTTCAAAGCATAAAAACATAAAGTTCCTACTGAGAAAGTAATGGTGAAATAAAAGGTCGAACCTTTTAGTACAGTGGCAGGTAAACAGGGAGTTTTGGCTGCCACCTTTAAATCTGTGGTAGATGTTATTTACACAGTTAGGTACTCTGCTTCATCTCCACTTTCACTCTCTTTTCTGAGAAGTTTTAGACTAGAAGGTATTTACGGTATTTTAGTTATAACTGCTCCTTCTTGTGCTTACACTGCTCTGCTCTCTTCCACTGCATGGTCAGACAGGTTACCCTCCTGGATTTTGCGCTGAAATGGAAGAGAAGCACTCACATGGACAGAGATTGGTCTCGGTGATTAAATGTAAGATGGTGTGAATCACCATCCAAAGAACAGCACATGTCCCCAAGGACAGCTAACTCACTTCTGATGTCCTGCTCATCAGAGGGCTGGATTGAGAGCCAAGGCTGTATGAACAGTCTGTGAGTTGTGGCTAATGCTTGGACTGTAACAAGGAGGCTCTAACTAAGCGTGCAAATCCAGCCTGTTCCTGTGCAGCTCTGCTCAGCTGGCAGCCTGCTTGGCAGGCTTTTGCTGAGTGAACTGCAGTGAGCTGTTTGAAAAATGAAGGAATGCTGCATGGAACAAAGGGTTAAACACTGACTGTGTATGAACTAGAAAGTGTCTTCAGATGTAGGCAGTAGAGTGAGAAGTGAGTAAACAGAAACACTGGAATATGCGATGCTTGGGAATTATCGGATGGTACCAGACCATTATCTCAGCACAACTTAATTGCATCTTCACTCAGCTTACATATGTAGCTGCCTCTTCACTGAAAAATGGATTCCTTGGATCTTGAATAAACAAAAATATGGACTTTAACTTCTATCTACACTTGTGGAGGCTCAAAGAGCATATTCAGTATATGCATAATTATAATATAAGGTTTAAGGACTATTGCTAAAAACGGGTAGGAGCAGAGGACGAGCCTGCAGTGTCAAAATAACCCCTAGCAGTCTCAGGAGCAAGGAAACTATTACCACTTACTTCTGAGGAGAGAGGGCAGTAAGGATGCCTGGACTTCACTGAGCGGTAGGGATGGAGTCACCTGGAAGTGACACAGTGTGGTTGGCTTTTTTGGTTGGTGTCATGTCTCCCTGCCCCCCTGTCTCCCTCCTTTAGAGACAGGCTAAAGGACATCTCATTAGCTTGTACATGCTAAGAACAGTCAATTCAACTTGCAGGTTGGGCTTTGCATAGTTATGTTATGCTGTTTTCACCATTGTGAACCAGGTCAAGACAGTATAAATTTCAATATATTGTTCTTGCTTCTTCAGGTAGGCTGGGAGGCAGATCTTCAGTTGCTATAACTGAGGGCTTCCACTTTCTTGAGAGACTGCAATTGCACGTGATTGGGAGGTGAGTAGAAATAAAAACCTTATTTGTGTTAAGGTTGAACACAGTTCATTTCTCTGTCTGAATCTGTTGGGCTGTACCTAATGTGTAGGGAATTTCTAAGTGCTGGATGTTGCACTGAGCAGTTGTCTGCGCAGAATTTAACTAGCTCACAGCATTATAGTGGAGTCACTGGGCTGTAAGAGAATTCGTTGGCTCGTGCTGCTGTCCCATGGCACAGTTAAATATATCTAGATTTCCACTCAAGAGAGAGGTTTTTCTAGGAGCTTCTAAAGAGGGAGGCCATGATGTTTCCAGGCAGCATATCCCACTACACTGCCTTCTGTGCTGTTAAAGTTGCCCTAATACCAGATCTTCGTCTTTCTTACTGAAATAAATGAATTCAATTCAGTGCTCCAAACTGGTCATAGCCTTGCAAAGCAGACATTCAACTATTTAAATTCCATTTATTTTAAACATTATTTATGTTAAATATTTGAGGGAAGAGTCTTGAAGTTACTTGTGAATCATTCACTGTTGTGACTGGTGATTTCCTTATGCAAAACTACAAAAGGCTTTTTTGCTTATGTCTGTCAAATTTTGATGGATAATTTTTTTTTGTTAATCCATAAATCAGTGCTTGGGAGTTTGGCCATTTGTAACTGGAATTCAGGGTCCAGATAAGCCAAGAGAAAATATATGGGTACAAAAGGCACTCTTGTTATTTTTGCTGCATAGAGGTGTTGAGTAGAGATCAGTGTCCCAGACGTTGTTCTGCTCTTTAGATGATCATGGTACTGTCAGTGGAACTGGTTGTTGTAGAAACCAATTGCCTTCTTTCCATTCTCTTTCTAATACCATATTTGTGAATCAATTCACTAATTCAACTGAAAATTAATTTGAATTGACGTATTCTGAATTCATTTAGGAGCCACAGTTATGCACACAAAATGGTATTTTACCTGCGGTTGTCTTCAAGAACTGTACAAAGTCCTCAAATCTCTCTCTCTCTCTCTTTTTTTTTTTTTTTTTCAATTGAGCTAAATGGATTTGCAATTTGACAGTGCCAGAGATTCAGGATGTGAATTACTACCAAAAACTGTTGAGAACTTTGACTTATTTAGTAATTAATTTGATAGGATTATGAACCAAAACTTTGGAGGTTTTTGATCTGCAAGTTTGTAAGATAAACTGTTGAAAAAAGACTTAGCATGCCAGCAATAGTGGAAAGTTTTCTCTCAGTTTTTCACTGATAGGTCCCTACATAATTTTTGCATTTGGTTCTTTTCTGTCTTTTTTTTTATTGGTTAATTGTGCATTGTCTATGAAAGTAGGTTCATGTCCTTTAATGTATTACATTACAGTTGTATTATATCTCTCTTCCTTCCTTCCTTCCCACCCCCATTGTATTTTAAGCATAAGTGGGTAGGTACTTTTGCCTTTGAGGCAGGTACACAGCACAAAATTCATGTACAAATTTCGTAATTTGAATAAGTTGCTGACATTTTCAGCCATTCATTACTTTTGATGTGTGATTTTTCACTTTTGTTTTCACTCTTAATGATATCCTGTCTTAAAGGTATATGTATCTGCTGCTGTTCATACTAATACTTTGTAGATGAAAGCTTAGCAGGGACATCATTGCTCTGGTAGCTCTGCATTTAATTATATTTTAGATAGCAAAGTGACTCATTAACAGCAAATATTGCTTTTACTAGACTGTGTAAACCACAACATTTAAAACTATCTTTCACTTTTAGTCTATCAGCAGATAAAATGTCAGATCATKAAATAAGTGCTATCATGTCTGTAGCATATCATATAAACATTTAAAAGAAAATTACTTATTTAACTCAAGTAAATAAGAAAACAAAGTAAAACTAAAGCCAAAACATATTTCCTAGATTCCTGTCCACTTTATATTACATTTTATTAAATGTGTTCTGCTTCTCTGTGGTTATTGCATGCAAGCAATTGGATTTTTCTTCAAGTACACCTGATGGGAAAGAAAAGTAACTTCAAAAAGCATAACTAGTTCCATTTCCCCAAGTGTGGTCTACAAAACTGTTATACAAGAGCTACTTTGAAAACACTGGAGTTTTTTACAATATAGTTCAAGCAAACCCTCCTGTATATTCTGTTTTTCTGTATGTTCTGTTTTTTAGTAAGGTACAAATCCAGGTTTAAAAGAAAATGTTCCCCTTAGCTGTCTTCTTGGTCCATTTGTCAAATGAAAGAAGTGGTGCAGCATTTTTGAGCACTAATGTCATTGCCAGACCTTTTCTTGTGTTTGATGCATAGAAAAGCTCAAGAAATAAATAGGTCAATAAATGATTTATGATATCCTAGGAATACTGAGTTATACTAAAAAGTCTGATTCTCAGCTGGACATCTGGTTCAAAATTCTGAAAATACCCTATACCCATTTTTCAGAAGTAACTAGTATCCCAGGAGACAAGGTTCTTTATCAATAGAGTCCTGCAAACACCTACAGAGCCAGGCAATTCCTGAAACTTCAAAAAGTGCTTATTCCTGCAAAACCTATTGAAATCAATGGAAGACAAATGCCTTGAAGTTTTCAAAGCTCTCACTAGGTAATTTTTGCAACTAGCAAGTCTTTGACTATCTTTGATGCTAAAGTTCTGGTCTTCTTACATTGATGTGTGAGAACAAGGACTGAGGACCGATGAAGTCTTTATGTAATAATGGACAGATAAATTGGAAATTGAAGGTAACAATTTTTTTTTTTAAAGGGGAACTTATTTAAGAGATGTAATAAAATTAGATAGTACTAAGATTGTGATATTGCTGGATATTTAACAAAGCCATCAGAGAAATAACTATGCCTTTGTTCTTTGCAAATGTTTATTACACAGCTGTTTAAAAACACTTCCTAAAATGTCAGTGTTCTTTAAGGTCACTGCAATCACTTCCAAGTGTGGTGTCATGATTCACAGCATCTTGAGTAATCGTGTGTGAAAAACTACTTTGTTTATATAAATGGAGGTAGGTGATAAGACATAGTTCTTATTTCTAGACCAATAAGTACCTGGAATGTGCTTGGCTTTTTAAATTGTCAGAAGAAATAACTTCTCATCTTTATTTTTACTAGAAAACCAACTGCACACTGACCAAAAGGGAATAGTGATTGATGCTCATTTTATGGGGTAGAGAACATCGGGGGGTATTTTTGCAGAAGTTTTGTTTTTAACAAATCAAACAAATGCATAGGAAAATAGAGCAAAATTTTAATGCATTCTGTTTTAACGGAAACCCATCAAAAGCTCTGGCTAGCAATAGTCAAAGTTGTAAGGGACCAGTGTTACTGGGGGGAGGTTTCCCTCCGTTTAAATATAACGCAAGCTTCCTGTGTGTAAGCATAACCARTTGGGTAGTCAAAACCACTATGCCTCATTTTAAATATGTCTGACACTGAAGCCCAGGCTAGGCAGCCAATCTTCCTACACAGCTGCAAAAAGGTAAGATGCTAACCTCACAGATAGTTACTTGATGCTGGCAGTAGTAATAAAGCCAGCTGAGGGCTCATTTGCCCCCTCCCACCTTAGCCAGCTTTTTACTGTGCAGCAATTTGCTGTCCTGTCAGCTCCATCAAGAGACCAGGCTGCAAACCAAAGCATTGCAATGATCTGGGTTAAAGCAGCCCTCTACAAAAACACATCGCAGGGAGAGGCATCTTTAATCATGTCAGTGATCTGGTTTGAAATGTTGTCATGATGGCTCTGTTATGTTAGTATAGCTGTGTGGAGACAAACCCCAGTGACACACAGCTGGAGGGGTAGGGATAGGAGAGCTTTAAAACTCCTTTGCTGTGAGAGCCAAAGTGTCTGGTACCTACCTCCACCCTCAGATACTCTGTATTGCTCACTGGCAGAGCCAGTGACTATATTGGTACCTTGCATCACTCAGTTATATCCCTCAGTTAGATACGTGAAAGCAAATGGTGCAAACAATCTCTGTACTACTATTYTTTAATTACAAGAATAAGCTATATTCAATAACATAGGAAATGGGGAATTTGTAATGCAAAACTTATAGCCCATTAATCCCTAGCCTTTGTGAGGAATATTATAGGACACCTTAAAACAGAAATAATTCATTAGATAGAAATAATGGCGATATGTATTTTTGCTTTTCTCCAGTTAGACTACGTAAGATTTTTCCTTTCATCCTTATTTTGGTATAATTGTTATATGGTAAAATGAAAGGTTTCGAAAAAGTTAGATATTTTGAAAACCTAAAATGAAATGTTACACATACTTTGAACAGAAAATAAGTTGGGAAAGGTATTATTAATAAAAGGGAGTAATTTTGTTTAGGAAGATTTGCTCTTTCATCAGCTGCCCCAATGCTTAGCTCAACCTAACTCTGCTCATGTTTTTCAATTCACCCAGGGAATAAGACATATCTTAGACATGATTATTCTGCTCACAGATTCCTATCCTTGCAGAGAAGAATGAATAAAGAATTAAATGGAAGGCTTCTGGAATCATAGCACTGATTTTCACAAAAAACCTAATATTATATCTGTCTTCATATTTAAATTATCCCCATTTTTCTAAGAGGGGAGCAAAAAGGTTACGGTATTGTTGAATAGCAGTCTTCTCACAAACTTTGAACAAAGTATTAAATTGCTGAGATTCTGTAAAGAAGAAAGAAAACTGGAGAGAAACCTTCAATAATAGAGAAGCCCTGTTGTACTTTTCAAGTGTCATTGCAATATATGGTGATAGAAATCTCTCTTCTCTTGCTAGTACAAACAGATTTAGATTTCTCTCTTCCTCCATAATTGTTTACGGGATTCCTGTTTAGTCATTTTAGACATGTAATAGGGAATAAAAGGAATTGTGAAGATATTGCTGTTTTTGCCTCATCCCGCCATTTTTCASTTAAACTTTGAACTGGCTCTGATAACTTAACAGGTGCATTTGCATTTGGCTTTATTAACTACTGGTTTACTATGCTATTTGTGAAGGCATTCCAATGAAAATAATTGCAAATTCAATTACAACTCAAACATTTTCATTTCTGGCTGAACCTGGCTTTTCCCTTTGTTCATGTGTAACAATTGTTGCTGCATTGTCTAGACTTAATTTACATTTTAATTGAGTTTTAAACCTTCTTAACAGATGTTGTACCAAGAGATTATGCAACAATTTCAGTAATGGAGAGAAGAATACTTTCTATAATTTGTTTTAATATGGGAGACTCAGCCATAAGGAAAAATATGTTGCCAGTACAACAGAAGTTAAACTTTGATAGTATTTTGACATGAAACAGACTATAGTAGAATTATAGGAGCCAGATGGTAAAAGTGGTATTTCTCGTAACTGCGAGCATTAGAAATCCAAGCACTAGTACCAGCTATATAGCTACAGGACATACTTACTTCAAAGTCAGCTGAATTGCAAATGGAAACATAGTTTGAATATTTAAATTTCCTTTTAAAATTAAAATTTCACTTATGTTATTATGTCTTAAAAGGGTCATAACTGCCATAGATACAAAATAGCAACATCTAAGCTACCTAAAAGAGAAATTTTTCCTCTCTTTCCTTCATGGCACTCTGATAGTTAATTGAAAACAGAAGTTTTAATGTTTAGTTCATAGTTCTACAGGGGTTCCTTTTATGGGGAGAGTATGGGAAGAACATCAAGAAGTCTTTGATTATTTTGTTTCTGCTGATAGTCAGTTTGTATTTGTTCCCTTTTGGTAACTAATTGTTTTGTACTTAAGTAAAGAGGAATTAATACCAAGCAAGATTATTTAGAAGAGAAAATGTATTTTGTTTTCCTAGAATTCATGACTGAGAATGTGAATACTGAATGTGTTTGTAGGTGAAGGACTTCTCTTTTAATTCTGACAATGTTCTCATTTGAATTATCTGTTACTTTATCCAGTCAAATATGAACCAGATTAATGTGATCTTGCACTGTTAAGGTTAGAGAAGTGCTTGATGCACTTTAGAAAGTTTAAGAATTCCAAATGAATGAAAAGCGTGAAGGAAAATATAATACTTAAAATAGAACTCTGTAATATTATAGGGCCTACTTTCTCTCATGCTTTAAAGCTACTATTCCCATAATTTCACTGAGTTATTTTAATAGCACCCTCTTTTAAGCGTTGTATTTGAAGTTTTTAAGCTGGTGATCATGCTTTTGAATCATCATGCTGTGTATGATGTGGATTTGATAAATTTGAAGGCAAAATTATTTCAACATAGATAGTGAAGTCAGGAATAATTTAAGGACCTTTTGAAAGCAGTTATAGTTTTGCCTGTCTATTTAATAGATAAAACTTTACCCATGATTTACTAGTGATATGTTAGGGGGTGGAGGGGGGGAGATAGGAAAGATAAGATTTATTTATTTATTTATTTATTTATTCCTTGTAAGTGTAAACCCCTGCAATGTATCTCCTGTATACTTAAGTATATCATCCTATTGTAACTTTTTCACTGCAATTTCTGGAGCTGTCTAGTTTAGTCCTTCCAAACAAATGAGAAGTCTTAAGTTTTAATGTTATTTTGGAAAATAAGCTTACCTGATGATAATAGTCCTTCCATTTAAGCAGATATATATATATAAATAATTATTGTAAAATGTGCCGTATTTTTATACTTCAGTGAAGGACCAGTAGTTCTGAAATGGAAAACTAAAGCAGCTTGCATCAATATAGCTTCAGTGTTTTAACTGAGGCAGTTTACAAACTTACCAAGATAGCAAATTTATTCTTGTGCTATACATTTATAAATTGAAGTACAAAGAAAATTGTGACTTTCTGTTGCACTTCCTCTAAGATAGAGAAATGCCAGTGATGTAATTCAGTTTCCTAACATCCAGCTTTGACCTCATCAACAAAGCAAGCTTCTTTCTAATTTTACAGTTAGAGTAGTTGCCAGGCCATCCTAAACTCATGGACCGAGTCTATTCAGTTCTGTTGTTTTAATGAGAGGCTGCTTGTAATAAAACATATAAGAAAAATCAGCAGCAACGTGATCAGCATTTTGTAATTTCCTCACTCATTAATCTTCTAAAGCAGCGTAACTGCATTAGAAAGGTAAAATTAAGACGACTACTTCCTTTCACTGTGTTCCTTCCTAGCTCAGCTAACTGTCTTGCGCAGATGTTATTTGTTTGCATGATCTAAATCAGGTCTCGCTCAATACCTAGATAATGTGCTGAAAGGAAAAATATATGCTTTAGTGGAGGAAGCGAACTTGGGGTCATAAGTAAAAGTGCTGGTATCGTAGCGAACTGTTTGGCTGTACTATTCCTGACAAAGAGATGTTCTGTTTGAGGTGTATCTAATCTGTTCTTAAAGCTTCATCTTTTCTCCCAGTCACTGCCTTCTGTTGTCTTAGAATTTTACCTGATGCAAGCCATATCCTTCTGCCTGGGCCAAGACAAACTCTTCAGCTGTTAGGTGGTAGCTGGTTCCTCTAATCCTACTGTTCTGCTCATAAGCACATGTGAACTTAAGTTATTGTCCTTGGCAGTATGTGTTGCTTTCCAGAGGAACATTTTAGTTTGTTCCTGTTGGTCTCCTGGTACAAACTTAGAGGTTTTTAGAGATGCAAGTTTTGCTAAGAGCTCTTAGAGAGTGGATTTCAGAGCAGCCATTAATAACCAACAAATCTTACTGCCTTTTAAAGCACATTTATGGGGCTAATGAATCTACAGAATATAAGGGTTATTGTGAAGGTTGGTCTGGAATTGATAGATTATTTACATTTATTGACTAAAAGTTGCAGCTCTACAATGACTAGAAGCTTGTAGCCATAACTAAATAGCATCAGTGCTAAAAGCTAAAGACATGCACATTATATATTTGCAATATGCATTGTGTATAAACAGCATACTTTTAAAGACTAGAAGGGACCATTAGGATCATATAATCAGACGCTCGTAACACAAACTCTAGTAGTCCACAGTAAGTCTTGCACTGGACCCAGAACATACAGAAAATCATCCAGCCTGGAATAAAAACTTCAAATAAAGTAAAATCAAATATGTTCTTTAAATATTGCAATGGTTACTTAACCTTCTTGGAGTTATTATTTGTAGTCCGAATTTATCTGATGTCAGTTGGATCCTTCAATTGGCTAGATTCCTTAACACATATCTAAACATAGATTCAGTAGCAACACCCTTATGTTAAACAAGTGTGATGAGAAGATGGCAGTAGGGCTAAAATAAGTAAGGAACAAAGGAATCAATTGGTAGTCAACTCAGGCACACTGCATCACAGCAGTGCTTTGTGCTTAAGTGGTCTGCTTAAATTTAAACACTTTTTTCGGCCTTAAAAAGGGTGTTGACTTGCTGATGAGTATCTATTTAGATTCGGGGAGTCACTTCTTTCCAGTTCCCCCTAATCTCAGAATATCGTTTTGGGTAACACTTAGGTCTCCCAACAGATATATAGCAGAGGAATGCAAATTCGGTTTGGAATATTCAGTGTACAGTCAAATTATATAGTCTATGCATAGCTGACCTGAATGAACCTCCTTTGCACCCTTTCTGGGGCTGAAGTTGATACTCAAGACAGTGAGTGCCTCCAGCTAATGTTCTTGGAAATCATTGAGTAGGCAGTTCTGTGGAAACTTTCATAAAAGACAGTACTGAAACTCTTCTATTACAATCTGTAGTATTTGTGCTGGTCCAGTCTGAGGCTCCCTTGAACAGAAAGTACAAATTGTGCTAAAACGTGTGGTGGTTTTCTAATATGCACAAATGTTAATTAGTGATTGGGTTAAGTGATCTCATTTACCTTTCCAAACATCTGATGACTTTTGCTTTACCTACTCTGAAGAATCTTAACTGTTAGCGATTGGAATACAGCTTACTACCTCACATTTAAGCATAATGCATTTGCCAGCTTGTGTGGCACACCACAAATAAAGAAGGCATTTACTATTGTTCTGCGGCTTTCACCCCAAAAAACAAGGTCCAGCAACTGTACAAATGTTTTCTTTAATCAAAAAGGAAGAAATTCTTTATGATGAGGGTGGTGAAACACTGGAACAGATTTCCCAGAGAGGTGGTAGATGCCCCATCCCTGGAAACATTGAAGGTCAGGTTGGACATGGCTCTGAGCAACCTGATCTAGTTGAAGATGTCCCTGCCCACAGCAGGGGGGTTGGACTAGATGACCTGCAAAGGTCCCTTCCAACCCAAACCATTCTATGATTGTATGAAAGTGTTTCCTAAATACACATTAATAAATGATGGAAAGTTTTAAAAATGTCAATAAATAATACTTACACAGATTCAGAAAATGGAGACAGAGCTTTGGGAAAAAAGACAGCAGGAAGCCTCAACAATCATTTCCTTTCTTGTTTCAAATCTGTGGTTGGTTTGTTTTGTTTTGTTTTTATCACTTTGCCTAGCTATTGGACCTGGTGGTACTTCTGTGGTAGCTGGTCCAGCCCAATACAAATGTGCTTCAATATAAAAACAGGGAGGTGTTCAGATATTCCCAATTCATAAATAAGAGTTAAATAGTTCATACAGCATTTACCTACAAAGCATGGGTAATCATGGATGAAGACATTTCAAAGTGAAAGGCTTGTTACTTTACCTTGGGGCACAAGAATTTTTGCTTTTAGAAGGCTGGCCTTGGAGCAGTGCTCTAATTCCAAATGTTACCCTCTTAGTTAAATTATTAACTGGAAGGTTGTCTGTCCTCAACCTTCCTCTTTTACCTGTTGCTGTTCCAGGTATTCTTTTGAATTCTTTCAAGTACTTATTTTTGGTTTTATTCAAATAGCAAAGGCATTAAGAGTAAAGCTATTTGTTCTGCAAAAAATGAATGTCTTTTTATATCTTTGTAGGCTATTTGACTAATCCTTCCTTTTGGGATGCCAGGCCATTTATGGCTCTTGGTTTAAAATGAGACATTTCTGTAAATGAAGGGAAGACAGCATGGACAAATGATATAACAGAAACCTGTCAGTTCTTCTTGGTTGTAGATGCTGTCTCATTTCCCACAGTCCCCAGCTGTCCTTTTTTTCCCTAGTGTTTCCCTGAAAAGGCATGGGTTCACTGTGTTAGTACTGGGACATTTGATCATTCCATATCCTTAAAATCAATATGATACATGGATTCCTGTTGTGCTTTTGAGTAGCCATTACTCTGAGCTGAAACTACCATTTATTTTGCAACATTGAACAACCCAGTTGACTTCTTTATTAAGGAATTACATTGCAGATTAACCATACTATCAATGCTAACACTTATGATAATGGGTARAGACCTGGGAGCAGACTAGAGGTTGAAAAAGGATGAAAGTAAGCATTAGGGAGGCCAAGGGATTTCCTCAAATTATATTTTTAAACACTAATAAAACTGCAGCTGTGTATGCTTCCCATCTACAGGTGGTAGGGTCCAATGTAGAATGAAGGCCAGGTAACACTAACCACATTTTGTCTGTGCTTATCTATGAGTATACTAAGCTTACTGATTGAGGCCACTGGGGTTTTTTTATGCAGAATTTCTCAAATAATATTTCTTTCCCAGGTTTTAATGGAAATAATACAAGTGGTATCCTTCTAGTCTCAAGAATCTATGGTAAAGCACAGTGGAGTTTTATTAATAACTAGCCTGCTGATTTCTCATTTTATGAGGACCTCTGTGATTTCAGGCAGAATTTCCAATTTATTTGGATGATGTGAGAGCTTATTTTAGGTGTGCAGTGAATATTTTCAATTTAGTTATCTGTTTAATTTCTTCTAAGAGAGGAAGAATAATGGGCACAACATTTCATAACGATGAGATGTAGCTTGTATAAAAGACAACTCTGCTATCTTAACTAGTTTTGTAACCATTCTAGGTGGTATCTAAGCAATTTGGTTATGTCTGATTAGTTGCATGCAAAGGCTTTTAGTGTTGTGTGGCAAGTGGTAATCCTATCATTTTAGGAACAGTCTAAACTGGAAAATGTTTCAGGCCTTTACAGTGTCATCCATTCAGGAGCAAGACTTAAATGGAAGGTAAAGAATGAATACTTACACAGCTGCTATTACATGTTTATTTCCAAAAATAAATTTTTAAAATCTGTCAATGCCTTAAGAATTCACATTCTGTTTGAATTTAAGCTGTTATTTACTTGATGCTTTGTCAATGCACTGATACTGTTTGGGAGTCATCTTATTTTTCTCAGATGAAAACTCAATTGCCTTTTAAATTATTTTATAGTTGGCACTAAATGTTCCATGAAGCACAGGAATGAAAATGAGTGCAAACATTTCATGCTTTAATGGTTGCAACAGCAGTCCATGCAGCGGACTGGAGCTTCAAAAATAACCTGTGACTAATCACTTTGTGACCACATCATTGTACGCAGAGATCCCCAGTGCGACTGTTCATGAGATACCCTGACATATGTCTTGCTGGTTTACAACATGACAATTTGTGATTTGTTTCTATATGCACAGTTGTGTGCCCTGTTTTTTTATGGCAGAAAGTGGCCCTARAAGTGTCAGGAAGGGCTGTGGGGAGCAGTGCAGTGAACGCCTCATTGTGGGACTGCACAGAGGGATGAGAACAAGGAAGGTGTCCTTCCCCTGTGACTCTTTATCTTCTGCCAAATAGATTGCATTTTTGGGGAGGAAGGGAGGAGGTCAACAGAAACCTGTCAGGCTTGCAATGATAAATATACTGCGCTTTTTTGTTATTTTTTAAACAGTCCTTTTGATTTTTGGTAAATATGTTTTTAAACTGCTCTGTGATTACATGTCAAGTCAGAGTTCTTCAGTTTCACACAAATAGAACTTTCTTTAATCAATCAGCTGCTTGCTTTTTCCCTGTGTATTGTGACAGCATATTGAAGAAAAATTAGAAAAATGTGACAGAGTTCAGTTGAGCAGGGCACCTTCCAAAAATTATATAACCCTTATCCTGAGTGTTGCCCTTTAAAAAAATAGTGATTTATGTCTGATATAAAAGCTTGCTGCTTAAAACCTTCTAATAAATGACACTTATCATGCTAGTGATGAGTCAGTTAATTTTTGTTTTTTCTTGGGAGGTTGTCGTGGTTTAGCCCCAGCCAGCAACCAAACACCACGCAGCCGCTCGCTCACCCCCCCACTCCGGTAGGATGGGGGAGAGGATCGGGAGGGCACACGGAGGAAAACCCGCGGGTTGAGATAAAAACAGTTTAATAATGGAAATAAAACAAAGGAGAACAGTGATAACAACAATAACAGAATATACAAAACAGGCGATACACAATGCAACTGCTCACCCCACGTGTGCCGCACCAGAAACCCCGCGAACCGTGCGCCCCCACCGCGCGACCACCCTCGGTTTTTAAGCTGGGCATGATGTCACATGGTATAGAATACCCCATTGGCCAGCTGGGTCAACCACCCCGGCTATGCTCCCCCCCAGGTCCCCCTGCACCTTGAAGGGCGGGGGAGGCTGTCGGTGCAAGCAYCACCCAGCAACAACCAAAGCATCAATGGGCCATCAACATTCCTTTCACCGCCAAACCCAAAACACAGCACCCCCTCCAGCTACAGGGAAGAGAGTTAACTCTGTCCCAGCCGGAACCAGGACAGAGGTCATGTTGTAGCATGATTTGAGTCTTTCAGTTTGAGCCTGTCAAAGGTAAATTTAATCACAGAGTTGCTGAAATACATTTTTCCTACAGTCCTCCTGTAGATGATTTGCAAACCTGGCTTCTGTGTGCTTGGGTTGGAAACCCTATTAGTGAAAGGAGAAGAAGCAGCACTAGCAGCAAGGAGAATGACTGCTCCCATGTTTGGGTCACAGACTCCAAGGCTTCATTTTGCTCTGTCTGTGATGGAAACTCTGCAGCCAAAGGCCACCTATTCCGGAGTACTGATGTGAGGAAGTCTCTGTCACTCTCTTCTTTTCCTGACTTGACCCATTTCTCAGAATCCCTCTCCAACCTGTGCTGTTTCCTTCCACTTCTTGAGCTTCTATATCTCCCCAGATGAGAGATCTCACCATCAAACACTGCCCAACATTTTGCTGGCAGGAGACTTTCTGTATACTTGCTGCAAAAGCAGATTTCACTACGTACAATATCAATCAGATAATGCAACTTGCTCTGCAGCTAGGTAATGGGGAAAAACAGGAGATGAAAAAACTAAGGTTTTTTTGCTTAGCCCAAGGTCCATGATACCCATTTCTGAACATTATTCAGTTTTAAGAAGTTACTGACTTCTGTAGGAAACCTAACTGCCTTTCAAGTAGTGCCTTTAGTACTGTCCTAATACGAAGTTACAGAAGAATTCAGAGCTTTTACTGTGTTAAATGGAAGTAGTATTTTTAGATGACAGAAGTGTGAAACTGAGGTCTTGTTCACTTTTGATCATTCAAAATGCCATATGGCTATTGAAACAAAACAAGACTATTAAACTCTGTGTTTGGACCAATATCTGACATAAGTATTTGTAACAAATACTCCATTATTTAAGGTTTATCACTTGTGAAATATCTGAAAGATTTGTTGCTTAAAAGGCATGAATGATTTAATTTTGTATGTTCTGGTTCTCAGAAGCAAGGAGACGTAAGCTCTCTGGTTAGGTGTTTTGCATTTCTCTCTCCTCTTAGAATGAAAAATACTTGTTTTTCAGGCCTTGGCTGATGCAGCTTGTGGCTGCTTTGTTTAGAAGTACTTGGAGAATGCTTTAGATAGAGGACATTTTACATTTATGTACTGTGAGATGTCTTTTCTTTGAGAAGTCTAATATGAGACAAATCTGCCTATAAGGTCATTTCTTAGCTCTGTAAGATTTTCCATACTAAAACAACTCATGTCTGATCTTTTATTTATTTATTTGCAGCATTTGGACTCTTGCTATAACTGACTATCTTATACAGATCTAAAAAGCAGGGCCAATGATTTAAGCTTGAAAAAATAAAATGGGGAAAAAACATAAGGGAATATCAACTTTGAACTTGGCCCTATGGAATAAAATTCAAATAGATAATGAGCATCTGTTTTATCCTATTCATTATTTGGATATAAATGGTTTTTCACAAAGGAGAGGTATAACTTTTTTTATGTCATTATTTAGGTGGATGCCAATGGCATAACAAAATTACTGCACTTCAGGTGTGAGCTCTGATAGAAAATCAGCAGCCATGTGAACTTATTTTTTCAACATAGCCTTTAAGATTGGATTTGTAAAAAGGCCAATGCTAGAATAACCTTCCTACTCAATTTATCTTTCAATTTGCTAGTGGTGCAAACTGTTACTGGAGTGCTGTGTTGAGTTATGGAGACTGAAGTTCAAGAATGATGAAAAATTAGAAAATGCTCAGGCAATATGACTTGTCATGAAAGGACTCAAGGAGTTCAATCAAATTGATTAGAGAGGACTGAAAGTCGGGCAGGATTAAATGGCTGAACATTGAAGCAAGACAAATTCAGATGATTGAGGTACATTATATTTTTTTTTTAAATTTGAGTGTAGTCAATCACAGAACTAGTTGTTAAAATTGCCATGGAGTCTTCATTGTGGCAACATTTTTAATCAACTTTGGATGTTTCAAAAATACATCTTCTCATTCAAATGACAATTAAATCTGGGCAATCATTTAGTCTGGATTATGCAGGCAATCAAGTCTGATCACAGAGATTATTTCAAATTTTGTAATTGATGTAAGTAATTTTAAAT
This sequence comes from Oceanodroma leucorhoa, assembly GCA_030449065.1. Classification (NCBI taxonomy): domain Eukaryota; kingdom Metazoa; phylum Chordata; class Aves; order Procellariiformes; genus Oceanodroma; species Oceanodroma leucorhoa. The sequence goes on along the minus strand of JASVER010000135.1, from coordinate 1,802,557 downwards.
TAGAAGAAGAAAAAGTGGGAATATATTGGAGTGCTCTTATAATATTTCATGTGTGTAAAAATTTTTTATAGTCTTGGATAGACTTTCCAATTAAGTGCATAGGGTTGATGTTGAAACCATTTTTGAAATTGTTGTTACATTGCACTTTTAATACAAGAACCTCTAATGTTTGCAAGGGGTTTTGTTGTGCACAGGTTTAAGATTGCGCAGTATTTTCTGCTCTTTGGAGGTAAATCAAAAGGCAGTTTGCTTCAGAAGTTCTTGCTTGCTTGCTGACATTTAGTAAGGCTGTGAGCAGTTAATCTGAAAACATATTGAGCCATACATGTCACCTGTATTAGCTGCTCTGAACTGCGGGACATGAGTGGTCATGTGGTCATATATTAACACTCAGCAACTGTTCTTGAAAATAAAAAGTGTGATTTTGGTATTTATCCAAAGTTAGAATTTCTCGTACTGGTTTATATTCAAATTTATCAGCAAAACAAGCAAAACAGAATGAAGATTCAGTTTTACATGCTTCATGTTAGAAAGATCAACTTAATCTTCTGTAATTCTTCAATCACAATGCATTGTGTGGTTTGGGTTCTTTCTTTTGTCTGTTGTCTTAATTGGTTCACAAGGTACCCAATATTTTATAGGCCTGCACTACTACGTTGGTCTTCTAAGAATGCATAGAACTGTAAGAGGGTTTTTTTTTTTTTTTGAGTGTGTCATCTTAAAGGTGTGTTTCACCTGTTTCTGTCAGCAGAATAGTTCAATTTCCACTCATTAGCTTGGTATTGTTCTGTTTATTTTCTGGGTTTGATCTGTCTGCTCTTACAGCTACAAGGAAATTTTTAACTACCTCAGTATTAATTTCTGAATTGTTGACTTATTTTTGTCACGGCCACTTGAAATTGACCAAGCTGAGAGATACAGATAGGCTTTCCTATTTGCTTTTGATAGGCTCCATCAGATTAACACTTTTCTTACAATGAGTGTGTGTGTGTCTCTCTTGCCATTCTTAAGATGGCTGATTTTATCTCTTCATTTCAATCATGAGAAAATTCTTATAAAGATGGAAGATCAAAGATAGATGCAGCCTCATGAAAAATATTAAAAGTTTCTTCAAAGGCAAATATAAAATCCTCAGTGCATTCTCCTTCTCTTCACTCTTCATCAAGCAAGTAGCCCTCTTTTTCTAGGGAGAAAATATATGATGTATTCCAAAAGCCTTTCAGCCAAACAAATTTAATGACTTGCCATTACCAGTACTTTCTACACCTCTTACTCCCTCTATTATATTACTCAGATACTGTCTTACCAATAGGCTTAGAGAGAACATTTTTACAGTACAGTCTCTTTAGATTCCAATAGCCTACAATATAACATGACATTTATTTATCAGTCAAAATTGTATAGAAGAGAATCTATTTGAATCTCTGGCTGACTGTACAAAAATGTTCATGCAACATTTACTTCACCACATAATTTTTCCTTTTTACCGAAATATTCAGTTACTCTTCTTGTTCTACCTCATATTAGCCTACCCCTAAGAAGAAATAAAAATAAATTACTTCCGTTCTGCTCCACGAAACAACTTTTTTATGATGATGCTATAGGCTTATATGTTTAGCCTCCCATTTTTTCTAGACAGTTTTTGATATAAATGGGAAATATACTATAAGTATGGCCAACCAGCTCTGCCAGGTGCACAAGAGGCTGGGAGGGAGCATAGCCGGGACAGCTAACCCAGCTGGCCAACGGGGTATTCCATACCATGTGACGTCATGCTCAGTATATGAATGGGAGKCAGGGGTCCAGGAAGCGGCGATCATTTTGGCCATTTCTCAGCGGGTCGTCAGCAATTGCATTGTGCATCACTCATTTTGTATATTGTATCATTATTATATTATTATCATTGTTATTATTATTATTCCCTGGCAGAGCATGGGAAGCTGAAAAGTCCTTGAGTAGTAGATTACCTAGCAACAACTAAAAACATTAGTGTGTTATCAACATTCTTCTTATACTAAATCCAAAACATAGCAGTAGGAAGAAATTTAACTCTATCCCAGCCGAAACCAGGACAATTTATAAAATGGTTTGCAACATTTTTGTCATTAAATGTATCATCAAAGCACTTATTAACACTTTTACCATTTCTGAGAAGTGGCATTTTAGATAAGCATTTCAGTATGTATTCAAGAAGTCTTAATAGTTTTTGTGAGAGAAGGAGGAAAGAAATCAATTTTTCCACATTTCCCTGATGTGTTAAACCATAAGCTATTTTTCTAATTTTTCAACCACCTTGTGTTCTACCTGCAGTAGCACTTGCTGTACTTTGTATCTGATCATATTTCTAACTCCTACGCTACAGAATCCCTGAAGATCCACTAAGATAGGACATTGGCAAAGAAATAAAAACGTTTTTGGTTTGTTTTCTTTGTTAATCATGCACTGTACATAGTAGAGCTATGTCTTTGACTTGCTCATATGCTTTTGGCTTGTTTAATCTCAGCAGAGAATTGACAGGGTTAACTGGTTCCAACCTGTGGATCCAAGAGAAGGTGCAAAGAACTTTTCTCTATTTGCTTTTAAATTCTCAAAAGTCATTAATTCATCTATACTGTGCTTCATAGCACAGGTTGAACATAGATTCAAGGATAGATGTGTGTCATTCAATTGTGCAGATATAAGAACAGCCCCTTTGAAGAAACTTAATTTTGAATGACAGCTTACATTTGTAAGCCAGATGTGGAAAGGATGCTTTGATAGGTCCCAGACAGAAGTTTACTATGGAGCAAAGGGAAACTGAACAATTTGGGGGATAAAAATGATTTTTTGGAATCTGCCTAAAAAAAAATCTTCAGTGCTTAAAGGAACATTTGTGAAATCCTTATCATTAAGGCCATTGCCCACTTGTTATATCCTTGTCTGTATTTGTCTATTACTTTTTTTCCTTTTAGTCAGCCTGGATGTTAATACAGGCAGAATGAGAAACAAGCAAGAGGAGCTGAAAGTCTTAACGCACAACTGACATTACGACTTAATTGACGTAATAGAAACTTGTGGAATAACTTGTCTGACTGGATTATTAATATAAAAGGAGGGACAGATAAGAGGGAAGATGTATGTTGCCCTATAAATCAAAGATGTGTATGCTTGGTCTGGAATTCAGAATGCAGAAGGAATGGGATCTGCTGAAAGTCCATAGACAATATTTAAAGGAGAAAAAATTGGAGGCACTATTGTGTTGATGCTGCACGGCATGCCACTGAACTTGGAAGGACAAGTAGACAATGCTTTCTGTGAGCAACTACAGACTAAATCAAAGCATTGGATACTGCACTAGGAAGGATTTCCCAGAAATATTTTGGGGAAGAAATACAATAAGATATTAACTGTCTATCAGATTCCTGATGATTTTCTTACAGCTTCTTAGTACAGAAGTATAAAATACATCTCAGATGGATATTGTCTAAGTAGTGGGATTTCCTTGAGAGTGTGAAAATGGAGGGCAACTTCCTGAAACTGATGAGAAGAAGGGAAAGTCAGAGAACAAAAAAAACAAACCAATGAACTTCAAGAAGTCAGAGTCCAGATTTCAGTGCAGTGAGCAAGTTGGTTGATTAAATTTCTTGAAAGGCAAGTTTAGGAAAAATTAAGCTATGGCAGTTTAACAAACAAATGGGAACAGCAGCAAAGACACAAACTATGTAGGTTTAGTGAATGGCAACATGAAAATAAATGAAGCTATTTATGTTGTCCCAAAGTGTCAAACATCACATAGGAATGTTGCAGTGTAATGTGATGTTGTACAGGAAAGGAAGGCAGAGCATGAGGTAGGGATGGACACATAGTATTTATATTTGGGAAAAATTATCCTCTGTGATTTAAATGTACTTGACAATGTTGAAGCCACTTTACTGTGAGCGTTTCAATGTAATTTGGTTGTTTCTGTACCAAGATATACATATTCATATACTTTAAATTTAAAGGTCGGAAATATTTATAATGTTTTAAGGAATGCTTTTCTTGGATTTAAGTATGCATGTAATGTGAAATCTGTCTGTAAATTAATTACAGCAGTTAGAGAACATTTCCTTTCAGTTGTAATCTCTCCTTTGTATACCTTCCATTTTTTTTTCTTTTATTGTACATAATAGGGTTGAATTAAAGTTTACCACTTCAGTAATTTCTTGAAATGATGAGGACTTGTGAAGAAAGTGGACAAAAAAGCCCCAAATTACTAACTTCTCAAGACAGTATTAGGCTTCTGGTTTCCAATAATATCTTCATATAATATAACATATACCTTGTTTATAATGTCTGGTTGGAGCATGGATATGTATGTTTTGAGAAGAAGGAGAGAAAGAAACAAAGAAAAACCTTTTCCCAGCCAGTTTGTAGGGATTCGTGTTTAACATTTCTTATACTGCAGAAGTGCCATTTAGATAATTTTTATTCCTTTTGCTTTTAACTTATTAACATGGTGACTTTATGGCCTAGGAAGAAATAGACATATTACGAATATTTTTGTCTGGATTGTTAAAATGAATATGCCACATAAACTGTGTGTTTTGTGACAGGAGTTGCTACTGAAAGGATTTTAAGAAATCCTTGGTTCCCAGGCTTTTAAATCTAAATATACATATTTACATATACAAAAAGCTGGACATGAGCTGACAATGTGCGCTCGAAGCCACCCAGAAGGCCAAACATACTCTGGGCTGCATCAAAAGCAGTGTGGCCAGCAGGTTGAAGGAGGTGATTCTGCTCCTCTACTCTGCTCTGGTGAGACCCCACCTGCAGTACTGCGTCCAGCTCTGGAGCCCTCAGCACAAGAAAGAAAGACATGGACCTGTTGGAGTGGGTCCAGAGGAGGGCCACGAAAATGATTGGGGGATGGAACACCTCTCCTAAGAGGAAAGGCTGAGAGAGTTGGGGTTGTTCAGCCTGGAGAAGAGAAGGCTCCGGGGAGACCTTGTAGCAGACTTTCAGTACTTAAAGGGGGCTTATAAGAAAGATGGCGGCAGAATTTTTAGTAGCACCTGTTGTGATATGACAAGGGGTAATGGTTTTAAATGGAAAGAGGGTAGATTTAGACTAGATATAAGGAAGAAGTGTTTTACAATGAGGGTGGTGAAACACTGGAACAGGTTTCCCAGAGAGGTGGTRGATGCCCCATCCCTGGAAACATTCAAGGTCAGGTTGGACGTGGCTCAGAGCAACCYGATCTAGTTGAAGATGTCCCTGCCCACAGCAGGGGGCTTGGACTAGATGGCCTTTAAAGGTCCCTTCCAACCCAAACTATTCTATGAGTCTATAATTATCCATTCAGAAGTTCTGATCAATGCAGGTTCTCTTATTTAGTTGGGAAAGATATTCTTCTGGATTATGTGGTATCAGATGCTTTCTCACCTTCATGTGTTTTGCTTGAGCTGTGAATTAAATTCCTTCTGGATATAAGTATTGCTGATTTTATGGCCTCTTTTTAAGTGCTTCATGAAGTCATAGTCACACAAATTATCTTAGTCACATTCTAATTAAATAGCATGAGATCTGTGTTTGCATTTCAGAATTCTGTCTCCCACTTATCATAAATATAGCAAAATATGTGTATTTTTGCACATGCAAATGTATGTGTGTATGTCTATATATGAAAATATGTAAAAATATGACATGCCTCTCACATCTGTTTCCAGACTGAGCTCTCAAAAAAAGAAAGCAGTAGGATTCAGAACTAGTTTTTGGTTAAAACTGTGGATTCTAGGGGTTAACTAGGCATTCCAGTTTAAAAAAGCCTGTAGATCTTTGTTACACTGCTTGGGCTAACAATTTAATGCTAGACTGTGGAAAAAATAGGCAGGCAGAATCGGTTTTGTAAGATGATGATGTTTTATTGCCTGACATGAAGACTGTTCAGAAAAGCAGATTTTTTAGTGCACTGCTTGTGTAGTGATTACTGTAACAGTGGTTTGTAACACAGTCTTTGAGACAGAGCTTGATGGTCAGGGAGAAATTTAAAGAAAGAAAAAATCTTATTATTGTGAATGGTGGAAGAACCAAAAAGATAAGATTATTCCTTGAATATAAAAGACTAATCTAGAAATGAATATGAAAACCTAGACTTACGGATTTAAAGTTCAGTTTTGTAATTGTACCAGGATGATTTCATCCAGTTCTGAGCAACAGACATCTAATGAATAATGTTAAAGATGTGCAATTAAGCTTGTTTACTTTCTAAAGATCCACTTACTGGCACTGTGTGTACTTAGGTTACTAGAACTGGAAAATAAATGCAGGTCTATGCCTGATGTAGATTTGCTGTCATAATTTCCTATTATTCATTATCCAGGCACCAAATGACACAGTTTTTAAAACTTTACCCACAAATATGCTTGCATTTCTTATATATGGTTCTGCGGTATTTCAGATTCATCATAATACTAAAGAACCTACTAAGATAAACTCATGCCATTTCTCTCATCTGGAAGAAACGCACCCATTCTGAAATGTAAAGGACACACTGAATGGCAAGTTCTTTGTTTGCCACCCACGCAGTGCAGCAGGTTTAACCCAGCTGGTAAGGTCCTGGCTCAGTGGGCCAGGCCGTGCAGTCTGTGTCTGATCATCCTGGTTATTGCTCTCACATAATCTGTTCAAAAGTAGAAACTTACAGAAATATCAGCACCATCATGTATAGATACTTAATAGTAATTGTACTAAGTTTCTTGTGACTGCATTCTGCTATTTGCATTTATCTCATGTTCCCTGCCTTGTTTCATTTTTCGTAACAATTTTTTGAACTTTACACAGAAACAGTTCAGCAGTATCTCTACTGTCAAATCTGGGGAGAAAGTTTAAGCCCTCAATATGTAAATGTCAGATCTCATTACTCTTGAAACAGGGTCTGTATATAAATGCCTAGGTCTAAAAAGCGGATCCTCAAATCTTCTGTTCCCTGCTGGCATCTAACKTTCACATATGTGATTGTCTGTAAAACTGCTACATTTTACCATGAACAGGCACCACTGAAGAGTTTGGCAGTTAATGCTCTTCTTCATGCCTAGTTTTTCATGTGGAGTGTTTCTCTGGTATCTTGTTTGTGGGGATTAATCCAATAACTGTTCTATGATTATGGGCTGGTGAACAAGTTCCTGTGCAGTAAGCCATGCGTGTACACATGCTGAATGTCAGTTTCTTTCTAAAAATTACAATGCATATTCTTACCTTGCAGAAGAATGAAGGGAATTCCTTTTTCTCATTGAAGRTTCAACAGGATAAGGCTAAGTGACTCCAGACTCAGAATTTATCTATAGTACATAATATCCTGCTATTTGAAATATTAGCTTAACTTACTGCTATTCTTTGGTGTCCCCTGATGATAATTGTTACTGAATTTGGTCTAATCTTAAAACATAAGCAGAAGTAATGGGGGACTTCAAGGACAGACCACCAATTTTCTTCTCTTTTAGATCCTCGATTATAGTAATTTGTGCAACTCTAGAAGAGAGATCCACCTCAGAATCCATGAAACATGCATCACATGTTACACAGAGCACTCCCTTTTGAACTGGAAGATGTGTATTCAAGGCCCTCTTACAAAGTGGGCAGGGGGTGAAGCTCAGCCCAGGGCATCTCCCAGAGCTCTGGGATAATCTCTTATATAATGAATATAACTAGACCATGGGCGCTTCCATTTGAGAGGAAGTATCATCCTCCATGTTAATCCTAAATTCAGGAAAGGTTTTTCTGGGTGGGAGATGCATTGTCTTTCAAATTAACTCTAGCTTGACTTTTTTTTTGGTGGGGTTTTTTTTTTTTTGGGGTTAACTTGGTTGGCCATTTAGTGGCAGACCATATTTTTAATTTTCTTAACATGTACTGTATAGGAAGTATGGGCACATAACTTGTAGTTGAAAAGGATTTTTCAATGCTGAAATTAAGACCTTGGAGTCCTTTTACAAATTAACACAGCATGCATTTTCTTGATACTCCTTCCTTCTTCGATAATAAGTAGGCAACTTGTGGGGCTCTTTTTGCTTCAATTTCTGTGATGGCTTTGATTTCTCATGGCTTCTGTGATTATTTTGGTATACCTTATACAAGGAATTGTTTTCGTTTTCTTCCCAGAATCAAAACTCCAAAAGAAGCAGTCAGAATTTTTTACTAAGAAACAGCGAAACTCAGTCCTCTGTATGTTCCTCAGTTGCTCTCTTTCTTCTGCCAGAAAAGAAGTGGGAGAAAAATCCAGTCAAATAAAAGGCATTTCAGCCTTTCCTGGGATTGCAGAGGTAAAGCTTTAGATGTATCTTTTCTGTATCCAAACTCAAATGCTTGTCCTGGAGTTTGTGTTGAGCTAAGAGAAATCTTATCATCAGCAGCGCTGGAGATGATAAAATTTAAGATATCATGAAGCCAGTGCTAGCTCTATCTGTGAAAGCTGCTGTCCAGCTCGATATAAAAAGGTAGGAAAATCCAAAATACTAGACTAGACTTTGGACATAGACACAAATGTCTTCTTGGATTTCTCATTTATGGGGTTTTTTTTATGCTTTTCTTTTGCACTTCATCCAAATACTTTTAATCCAAATACTTTTTTTGCTGTAGCAAACAGATTACTTTTGTATTCAGACAACTGTATTTCAGCTACACTGTGAAGATTCTTCTGTTTCTCTTTTCGATCATATTAACTCCTCTTCCATAAGGAAGTTGTCTTCCATTGACAGACTGTAAACACAATAAAAAGTAAATCAAATTTGTTATGTAATAAAAATGTAGTATTTCTATTAAAAATCATGTATATTTTTAAAATATTGAACAGCAGTTCTAACAAATTAATTTTTAGCTCATATCTCCTTCAGTTAAATTCAGCCAAAGGAAGAATGACATAAACTTGTATTTTGTACACCTTCTCAGTCTAATCTTATAGAATAATAACCTTTCAAATTCAGGTTTGTGAAGCCTGAAGACAGCTCATTTTCAGTCACCTCAAGTAATTTCAGAGTAACATGCTTCTCATTTTTGGTATAATTTTAAAAAAATGATGTAAAATCATCAAAAGATACATGTGTGTGTTATTTTATAAAAGCCAAGATCCTTGTCAGTAATATTTTTATGTTTAGAGTTCACAAACTAGGGATTAGCAATTTGACCTTGATAGTCATTGGCATGTGACAGGAATATAAAGCAGGAGATTTCTCTGGAGCAAACATGTTCAAGAGTCTGTCTAGTGTACAAGGTCTCCTAACTATGTATTTCACTATTAGACAAAATAGTATTAAAATCATAGCCAACAAGGTTGTTCTCTCAATTTACTTTTAGATTTGCCAGCTTTGCTTTTAATGCATCGCTTCCAAGGTAAAATTCTATCCAAATGTGAAGTAGAAAATTATACTTAAAGGTTTTATTTCTAGCTTTTTACAAATCTCTTCATCTTTCCCAGCTCTCACCTGCATGAAGAATTCATACTTGCAAACATCTGCCTTAAATGGTAAACTGTTAGCCTCGCATAGCAAGTTTCAAGGGTTTGTCACTTGGATCACACAGCTCTCTCTAAACAGTCATTTGTATGCAGTGTGTTTTATGTTTTGACACTGAGCCAAATTTCGAGTTCGAGTGCCTCGCTACCACTTCAGTCTGGACCTGTTCCTCTGGAAATGCTGTGAAATGATAATAGCATGAATTTGAGTAGCTTGGAGTGCAGGGATTAATTTTTAATAAACTTGAACTATAAAAAATAGGAAATATATGCAGTAGCAAATGTGAACAGAAGGAGGGAAATTATGATGGGTTTTAGAAAAGCCTAGAATGTGAAGAAATTACAGCACTGTGAAGCACAGGTGAACGTTGATGCTGCCTGTAAAAGAAACAAAACCCAGCATACAGAAGGGGACACTGAGTTGCTCCATAAAGTCATAATGTGAATGTATGGCATGGGTGGAAGATGGAAAGCAAACAATTACTGATGCATTATAGTAATTAAAACATTTTTAAAGGGGACAGCATATGCTGACTTTTATATAGAGAATATACTATTTTTAAATTAAGGTATCACATATGAATTTTGTGTGCTAGAACTGCCTCAATAAATTCTAACAGATGTAGTTATAATAAAAAGAAAAGAAAAGGTGGCTGTGTTATTCTGAAATGGTGTTATTGCTATCCTTTATTCAAATGAGTATATCATGAGATAGGGAAAGCGTGAACAGCTCCAGAAAAAGATTTCAAAAGTTGTATAAGTAATACTCCATCCCTGCTGTGGTATTCTCTCAAGTGCTTCCCATACTGCATGCAGAACTGCAAGAAGAAGCAGAGGGCCAAAGTTTCATTATATGGATGAGAAAATAGTACAAGAATGTGAGGGATGTATGCTTCTAGAACAGAAGAATTATTTTTAAAGAGAGAGACTTTATTTGAACCTCAAAGGAAGCAGGTAACATGTATCAAATCAAGACATTGTACTAAGGGTTTAAGCCCTTTGAGACTGAGTTATATCTGAGGTTTTAAATTCAAGAATGAGGGAAGGCAGATAGTTCCGAAAGAGCACCTTTCAAAATGATGCATTCCCCTAGGTAATTTTTGTATCTCTGAAGAAAAGTAGAGTTAGAAAGTTTTTACCAAATAGGAAATTTGAAAAAGACAGAACAAACAGTGCCATTATTATTAGACACAGTAAAGAAGAAAAAGGACATGCTTCTATAAAAAATTTTTTTTTTTTTGGTACAACTAGGAGAAGCCCAAGAAACACAATTGGGATAATATGAATATATAGTTTGCAGTTTTTTAGAAAGTGAAAGAAAGCTGACACAGTGAAACAGTAGGATAAAGACAGTCCTTGAAAAGCAAAGACATCCTTCAAAAAGTTGAAATTTTGCCCAAATGAGGAAAATAGAAAACATTATAAAATCTGAGAAGTTACATATAAAAATGCAATGAGGAAGACCAAAAAAGGGCAATAGGAGCAAAGGTATAAAAATCTGCTAAGAAACCTCTTCCAGATCATGAAGACATCTAGAGAGATTGGAGGGACATAACTAGGATTAAAGCAACATTCGATAAAGGCTTAGTTTAGGAGATCTTGCRAAGCCTCTTATGACAGATTTTTTTTCTTGTAAGAGACATCAAATGATCTGTCTCAGATTTAGGTAATAATAGAAGAACTTATTAAATAGTTAAAGTGGACAAGGACAGTTGACAGAACAGTTCTAAAGGAGCCCAGGAATTAAATAGATAAATTACTAACTCTGAAATGTGAGCTTGCCAGGAAGCAGAGCTTTGTGCTGTTCTATATACTAAAAAAAGTGATTTTGAAAAAAAAAGTTTGGTGATACTAAGCTATTCATGGCATTAAAGACAACTATGTAAAATTGCAAAACTGCAGAATGTGATAAAATGGCAGATGAAATCTAAAATGAAATGCAAAGTGATGCACACGGTGGGAGGGGGGCAAGCTTAAACTTGCATGATGGGCTCTGACTGAATATTGCTGTGTAGAAATGAGGTCTTCGGGCAAAAGTAAACAGTTGTATGAATATGCTAGCTTGATGCTCAGAGGTCGAGGAGGAAGCTGAAATGTTAGAAAGTGTGTGGAAAACAGCAGAAAACAAAGCAGACTGTCATTATGCTGGTGTGTACGTGCCAGCACCACCTGCATGTTGAGCAGTGTGGGAGGTTCTGGTCAGACATCTTGAAGTGCACCCATTTTTGTTAAATAAATGTAGTATCCATTCAGTGCTAGGAGGATATGCACATGTTTGAGAACTTGCAGTGTATTACAGCTATTTTAAGTCAGTTCCTGCATTAAAAAGAAAGCATCCTTACAACAGTCATTCTCCAACAGGCAGAAACTTGGGGCTAGCAGTGCCTGACCTCGGCGCTATTCACTGTGTTGTCTGTAGCGTCAGGACACGCACAGTATTCTCTTGCATGTGTAATATTCAAAGAGTTTGTGAAAGAAGGAAGACTCTCCAGGTATGGTGGGATAGAGCAGGTTCAGGAAAATGACAGGGATGATTCAGAATGAGAAATCATTAGACTGAGCAGGGCAGTTTAGGCTATGAAAGAGACGTCTGATGGAGAATGATGGCTGTCCCTCAGGGGCATTCACGGTATGTCGTGGGTGCAGTCCCCTACAGAAGGTGTCCCTGCTCTGGTGCAGGTTGCCCGTGGGCCACAATCCCCTCAGAGGGGCACCCTTTGGGGCAAAGTGCCTCCTTTCTCCCGCCATTTCTCCCGCAGTACCTCCAGCCGCCCCCGCAGCAGGTGCCGCGGCCGCCTCTGACCGGCTGAGCCCCGGGGCCTGCAGGGCTGTTGGCGGCACTTACGGAACCAGCTGGAGCCGGCTGGGACTGCCTCAGGGTGGCGCATGGCTGCCTCCCACAAAAGGCGCCGCTGCTGCTCCGGCTCCTTAAACCCTGCTGTTTACACCCAGTAGCCTACATAAAAAAAGTTACGTGAGTGGTGACAGGGAACTACAATGGCCTCTGCTGTTCTGTTCRCAGGGTAGTTCCCAGCCTGGTTCGGGTCAGGCCTGCTGGTGCGCTCCCAGGCAGCTATGGTAGTTTGGGAGCCAGGGCAGGCAGGCTGTTCTGACCCCCATACATTGTACACGTGCTGCCATACTGGTTATGAGGCTGAGTTTAATGTTGTGGATGCAGGCTGGCAGGCCTTGGTTCCAGACAATGCTCCCAGGTATGTCTAATTTGTCAGGCCAGACATAGACTGATGCAACCCACTATCAAACATGTATTTCACTTCAGTATGAAAAGGACTTCCCTGGCAATGAAAGATGATGTTCTTCTAGTTAAAACTCTAAGTAGATGTTAGCATTACATCATTAAAAGCATTGATATCTAATGCTACTCTTATTTCCTCTCTGCCAGAAGAGGCAGAGGACCAGAGAAAAAACACTTTGCGGTTTACTCTCTCCAATATTTTCTATCTTCCTTTGATCTGTTTTTAGCATGAGAAAAAGATTGAAGAAAAAAAAAAGTTTTTAACTGTTTAAAAAAATAAAAAAGGAAAAACATTACTTGATTGTAAAGTAAGATGAGATTTTTCTCAGTGTGTTAAAGGTGAGCACGCACTTCTTTTATTGTGGTCATGCTTGATAGTTAGCCTTGTACATGTAATAGGGCTGCACATACTTTGGGGAAGGCCTATCTTGTTTTGTTCAGTCTTGATACAATCCCTAGGACTGTGAGCCCAAGTCCCTGGCTGTGAATCCTCAGTGCTGACACATAAAAGACACGAATAAAATACTATCAATTGGTCTGTAAGTTTATAAGTGCAGTTATCAAATACACAGTCATAAGGAAAATATATTTAGTGGAAATATTCTTACCCAAAATTGCCTGTTCATGCCCCCTCCTGCCACAGTGTCAATGCCTGACTCAGTTCCCTAGCTTTCACTTCTCTGTCTTTCTGTTCTAAAGCATTTTTCTGGGTTAAGTGCTGGGCACTTACTTCTGGATGGRTGGAAGTTATTAAAAAAAAAAAAAAAGAAAAAGAGAAAAGGCACTAAGTGGACTTTAGTGTCCCCCTAGAGGTCATGCTATGCTCTGCTAAAATCACATGCCCTATCTCCAGAAAACCCTTTATAACTTTATCCAAAGAAAGAAATAGCTAATCTAGCAGTAGGAATATCTTTGCATTCCTCTGTGCTTTATAGCCTGCTACAGTAATTTTACTCCAATTTTTTTGTTAAAAACCCAGCATCCTGCTGGCTCATCTTCATTATCCAATATGTGGCTGTGATTAATGACATTTCTAGTAGCGAGTCCTCAGAATTGTCTGGCGTCAATACTTGCATTGTATCAATACATTAATATGCCTTCTCAAAGAACTTCTGAAAATAGGCGGCTTCTCCTTCTTGCATAGGCTGAAAAAAATTCCTGAAAAGTTGTTCTCATAGCTGCATTTCAATTGTTGGAGCAAGTATATAGGACAGTGATTCTTCAGTATTGCTTAATTTTGTTCAACAACACCTTGGGAATTTGCATCTCCAAAAAAAAAAAAAAGGGTACAGTACTTAAAAATCGAGGGCTGACAGTAAAAATAGTCATGTTAGCTGATTGCTGGATTTGTGATTAATACTTGCAGAGGCATTATTGTTAAAGTGAATAATGTCAAGTACTATTTCCCTTTGAAAAATTAAAGAAAAATGGCTAAAAATGCATTTTTTTCTGCAAGGATGACAAGAATTCGTGTCTGTCCTGCTGAAATTAAATTTTGATGTTACCTGGATCAATGTCAAAATTCCCATTTTCTCCATTGGAGAGATTGTTTACATATCATTCATACTAACAGAAGAGGTTATTGTAGGAACAGGAAATTCCAAAAAAGCAGTAAAATACAAAACATTTATGAATGAATTTGGTCTATTTGCTATGTTTAAATGTTATTTTTATGCGCTCTTGAGAGATGTTAATGTTGTACACAATACATTTCTCCAGGGAACTCCCTTGTACTTCTGTAACATTGGCTTTTATAGTAGTGTTTTTTAACTTTGGAGAATACAAGGAAAGTAGAAATGATTAGCTTTTCAGTTTAATAATACAAGTAAGGGTTTTCTCTTTTTTTTTTTTTTTTATTGACTGATGTAGCATTGAAATTTTTTTGGTACAGTATTCATGTTATTGCTTGCTCTGCATTTAGCCAAATGTAAAGAATGTGGAATGTTCACACTCATGCTAATTATGCTTTTTTAAAAGCAGTGTAAATGTACATAAACAAAGATGTTATATACATTGTTTGATATTATGACACTCCGTATAAGTTCCACTCTTCTAAAATAAATTAAAATACCTGAGATTTTGACAGACTCGTTCAGTTYTCAGCATCAGTTTCTGGATATTTGTTTTCTGTAGAACGATGAACTAATTTGCTTTAAACATTACCTTGCACTTTATTATTTAAATTGCTTTCTCTCTGTTCTGAAGAAATCCATGGTTTTGAAAAATGCCTACACTGTTGAGCAGACTATATAGAAAATATGTCTTATTGAATGAAAGAAGGTAAAAGCTAGTCTAGCTAGGCACGTTTGACAGATTTCTGGGTTATGCTTTACCAGATGGTTAAGGAAATAAATGACCAGTAGCATGATAATAGGAATATATTTGGCCTTGAATATTCAAGTATTTATTTGCACAGGTGTCTCTTAATTATAGATTTCTCATATTTCAGTAATAATCTATACGTACAAGCTGTTTTTTCCTACTCAATCATAGTAACTGGAGAAATACAGTGTCTTGCTTAGCATAGGAGGGATGAGTAAAAATCGAGCATGTACTCTGGAAGATGATGGATCTAAATGCATTCTTATTTTGGGACCTCTGCTCTCATGCTTTTGCCTGCTTTTCACATCTGTTCCAGTTGTCTAGGTCTTTCACAGCCTGTTGCTTTTAAAAATTCCAACCACGTGGCTTAACAGATTCATTGGAGTGTCTTTGCTCTTTTGTTTCAGCTTTTTTTAATGTATCCTCTTGTGCTGGGGAAGAATAATGTCCCTAAACAGCAACTCCAACTGAAATTAAACAAGCCAACATTAAAGTGTTCCAGAATTTGTCCTGGCCACTGGATGAGTCATACACTGCAGAGAGAAGCTAAGGCCTTTTGGCTTTTTATCCTCAGTTGTTGTAAAGGGACCATGCTTTGCTTGTCTCTGAGATTAAAATCTGTAAACAACATGCTTTTTCAAAGCAGTGCCAGATCTCTTACAGCAAATCAGAGCGACAAGCAGATCATTTGAGAGATCTCTTATCCTGTATGATGATGTGCTTTTTTTCCTATCTTTTTAATTGAAAGAATTTTGGCTACCTTATCAGCCCAGAACTGCTCAGAAATAGAACCATGTCAGAGAGAACCAGTATGAGTTCTTCATCTCACTCATGCATATGGATGTTGGGTGGCAACAGGGAGTAAGCAGTATCTTAAGTCCTTGTTACACCTTTTATAGAAAGGTTTTAGGCAGTGATTGGCAACCTAAATCACTGTTTAAAATCTTTCTAGATCATGAATGTTTCCAAATGATAAAGTGTGACATTTGTATTGTTGTCAATCAGAAAGGAGAAAAAACTTAAGCCTAGAGCTATATTTTATTASACACAGCTCTGATGCAGACAGAGGTGCCTTTAGAGTCAGATTTAGTAAAATAATAAGTAGTACCATAATCTTGCTAGCTGCCAGCAGTCTGCTCCCCAAAATCACTTCATTCTGAATTCATATGTTGAAATCCCTTTGCTCAGGTTTAAGATAAGTACCTAAGGTAAACAAACTTAAACTATGTGTGTAAGAGTAAGTAAGCATAATATATAGGCATGCAGAGCGTTAACTACTCATGGAATACAATGTCTTCACCTTTGTTTCTGTTTGTTAAATGGCTGGTAGAGGGTGGATGGGCAGCTGTTGTACACAAGCATTAAACATTCCAGGTTGTTCGTGGTCAAGTCATAAATATTAAAACAACCTAAGAGCTTCCTGGCTAGTTCAATGTATGCCTGTGCAAATTTTAGTGAATGTTTCTGAAAAATAAATAAAATTAAAGGAATGTAAGGCTATCTGGCAAGCAGAAAGAGTACAAGTCCATCAAATTGTGCAGCAAGGATTATTTTACAGTGTTCTATAGCTCTTTTTAAAGAAAATATGCYTTTTCTGTGAAGAGACAGACATACACACAAACAACCAACCAACAATAATATCCTAGATATTACAAGAACTTCTCTCACTTACTTTTAAAATCTTTTGATTTACCCTGGAATCTGCTCAAGCAGTCTGGCCAAATTTTTTGTTGTTTTTCATTTGGGCCCCCTCTGGAATGAAACAGGAGACCTGGTTACCCGGGATACGGAGAAAGGGGGTTACTCAATGACTTTTTTGCCTCGGTCTTCACTGGCAAGTGCTCGAACCTCACCACCCAAGCTGGAGAAGGCAAAGGCAGGGACTGGGAGAATGAAAAGCTGCCCACTGTAGGAGAAGATCAGGTTTGAGACCATCTGAAGAACCTGAAGGTGCACAAGTCCATGGGACCCGATGAGATCCACCCACGGGTCCTGAGGAAACTGGCRGCGGATGAACTTGCTAAGCCACTATCCATTATATTTGAGAAGCTGTGGCAGTCTGGTGAAGTTCCCACTGACTGGAAAAGGGGAAACATAACCCCCATAATTAAAAAGGGAAAAAAGGAGGACCTGGAGAACTACAGGCCAGTCAGTCTCCCCTCTGTGCCTGGGAAGATCATGGAACAGGTCCTCCTGGAAGCTATGCTAAGGCTTGGAGGACAGGGAGGACAGAGAGGTGATTCGAGACAGCCAGCATGGCTTCACCAAGGGCAAGTCCTGCCTGACCAACCTAGTGGTCTTCTATGATGGAGTGACTACAGCAGTGGACATGGGAAGGGCTGTCAGTGTCATCTATCTGGACCTTTGTAAGGCTTTTGACACGGTCCCCCACAACATCCTTCTCTCTAAACTGGAGAGATATGGATTTGATGGGTGGACTGTCCGGTGGATGAGGAATCGGTTGGATSGTCACATCCAGGGGGTAGTGTTCAACGGCTCAATGTGCAGATGGAGATCGGTGATGAGTGGTGTCCCGCAGGGGTCCATATTGGGACCAGGACTCTTTAATATCTTCATCAATGACATAGACAGTGGGATCGAGTGCATGTTCAGCAAGTTTGCAGATGACACCAAGCTGARTGGTGTGGTTGACATGCATGAGGGACGGGATGCCATCCAGAGGGACCTGGACAAGCGTGAGAAGTTGGCCCATGTGAACCTCATGAGGTTCAACAAGGCCAAGTGCAAGGTCCTGCACCTCAGTCAGGGCAACCCCTGGTATCAATACAGGCTGGTGGATGAAGGGATTGAGAGCCGCCCTACAGAGGAGGACTTGGGGATGCTGGTGCATGAAAAGCTGGACATGAGCCGACAATGTGCGCTTGCAGCCCAGAAGGCCAACCGTATGGTGGGCTGTATCAAAAGCAGCGTGGCCAGCAGGTCGAGGGAGGTGATTCTGCCCCTCTACTCTGCTGTGGTGAGACCCCACCTGCAGTACTGCGTCCAGCTCTGGAGCCCTCAGCACAAGAAAGATATGGACCTGTTGAAGCAGGTCCAGAGGAGGGCCACAAAAATTATCAAGGGGTTGGAATGTCTGTCCTATGAAGGAAGGGTGAGAGAGTTGGGGTTGTTCAGCCTGGAGAAGAGAAGGCTTCAGGGAGACCTGATTGCGGCCTTCCAGTACTTAAAGGGGGCTTATAAGAAACATGGGGACAGACTTTTTAGTAGGGCCTGTTGTCACAGGACAAGGGGTAATGGTTTTAAATGGAAAGAGGGTAGATTTAGACTAGATATAAGGAAGAAATATTTTACAATGAGGGAGGTGAAACACTGGAACAGGTTTCCCAGCGAGGTGGTAGATGCCCCGTCCCTGGAAACATTCAAGGTCAGGTTGGACGGGGCTCTGAGCAACCTGCTCTAGTTGAAGATGTCCCTGCCCACAGCAGGGGGCTTGGACTAGATGGCCTTTAAAGGTCCCTTCCAACCCAAACTATTCTATGGTTCTATGATTTCTTCTCTTTGAATATTTCTCTGTTTTTTTTTTTTTTCCTAAACTTCTTAGAATTTCCTGCAGTGAATGGTAGTGTTTTGCTTGTGTGAATATGCTGTTTTACTCAATGGACCTCCACTCCACTGAAATATCTTGAAAGAGTAGCAAAACATACAGCTAGAAACAGAACACAAATAGGACGTTGTTTTTATTTATTTTGTCATCTCTTAATCTCCTGTTCAGAAAAATAAAAATGTTTTGTAATTGAACTCAGTAGAAGCATTTGCATTTTAATTGTCCTCTATTGTTTAAAAGCTAAGCAATATCAGAAAAATCTTCAATTTTAAGTCAATAGCTTTTTTGTCCGTCTTTGTTGTGTTTGACAGTTTCTATATGAATAGTAATTATAAAGGCTTAATGATTAAGATGATGAAATAAAAGTGCATATATATGGTTCTTCTTGAAGTCCACTATGAATACCTTCTGTTTGTACTGTTTATTTGGCTAATATTTTGGTCATATCTGTCATGTTCAACAGGGATAAGGTTCATAGTGCTTTGAATGAAAACTTGGGAAGCTTTAAAGGTCTGAAAGTAGGGCATCTGTCTGCATGACTTATGTGTCTGTTGTAATAAACTGCACCAGTGTGGCTGCTGGAAGCACCTCTGGGCTAGTTTAGTGAGGTATCCTCTTGTGATGTCATGTGATTATTTTAGGTGTTACATCCACAGAAATATAGTGATGAGGGAATGTTCTTCAGTATCTTTGATCAAATGTACATTGGGCAAGAAGTAATCTCTTCAAACTTCATCCTAGCAATGAATAGCCTTTGTTTTTTCTGTTGTATTCTAGAAGAGCTCTACTATCCTGCTTTCTGGCTGTGGTATGGTTTTGTACATTATGGATGTTTGTACAAACATGACTGAAAGTGTTTAAGACGGAAAGTCTCTTAATACGTGAAAGAAATAATTGTCCCCCCTTTAATGTGCTACTACTGCTTTCCTGAGTTAAAGCCATAAACTTGTACCTTGGTTTCATACACAGTCCCAGATATTTTATGACTTCTGTGAATTTTGTCTAAATGCATTAACTAGTTTAATTAGCCTAAGTATATTGTCTAAATGCATTAACTAGTGTAATTAGCCTAAGTATATTTTTCTCTTGTGTGTATTTTGAGCATTGCTGGAATGGATTAAGCAATGATATATTTACTTTTGTGTCCATTTCATCCTGTAGCTATTTTAAATAGAAAAAGTAATGTGAAAATACTCTTTTGTAGATACTGATTTCTGTGTAGAGATGACAAGTAAAAGACTTGGCACTGAAAATTCTTTTTTCTTTCCACAAAACTTAGATAGATATGGCTTTTATGTATACCTATATATATTCATATATGTTAGATATAGTATATGAGTAGTATATGAATAATTTATAATAAGATAGTTTTGTAGGAATGCAAATTCTCTGAAGGAAAGCCTATAACAATATCCCACAGATTGATTAAGATCTTGTGGGTTTTTTTCAGTGCAGTCTCCACTACTCACCTCCTGTGTGCTCCCAAATCTACTGATGTGATTCTTGGRTTTCTCACATAAAGACTCTATCACCTATGTGCAGAAACAATGCACATTTTGCTTTTGCTTCTTTCAGTGGATTCCAGGGAATACTGGAATAAGATCTTTCTCTTCCCATGCACTCTCTTTAGATGTTCAGTCGGTCCCAACATTTTTCCTATCCAGTTCCCACAGCATGGACATGATGGATTTCTGTCCAGGACCTTCACAACAGGTGTACTCTTGGATGGCAAATCTCCACTGGTAGCCAGGATAGGTGTTGATGGCAATGGAGAAAATTGAGCCATGGCTCCTGGGGGCGAGTATTCCTCCCCCTCCTCACTCTCTGCCTCCACTGAGCATGGGCTGATGCTAGTGTCCCGGAGGCTCAGAGGGGTAGCACCTCATACACCTCTGGCAGCCTGTCATTCCAGGTGGAACGACGACACCATTCTGAACCATCAGTCTCTGAGTTAATAAACTCCAGTCCGCTCAAATCAATTTCCTCTTCCACCAGTCTCTTGTGGTCTCTGATGTTTCTGACGACCACTTTGTCTTGACCACTTTGTCTCGCAAGTCCAATGGAATTATTTGTGCGGCCGCCGATAGGAATGTAATCTGCAACAGCTGACTCATATTGTCAATTACAATGTGAGGGTTTACATAAGCTGGACAGCACTACCTCCAAGAACTGCCAGACTGGGCCCAACTATATACCCATGGGCTCTGGACAATGATACGAAATCAATGCCAGAATTTGTTTCACCTTTGTAAATAACTATTGAGTGGTCAGTGAAGCCAATCGATAGGGGGGAAGCAACTATAACTCCATCACACTGGGGCAGAGGCAAACTTGGTTACCCTGAAGGGCATCCAGCAGGACTACAAGCAGGTGTAGCCTCTGCAGCTCTAATTGCAAATTAGATCCTCTATTTCACTGTTGTAAAACTGCCAACAACAATATTTGTATATATGATATCTAAATATGAAAAAAATCAGCTGTTTCCTCAACAGTTGGCTTTGCTTCTTTGCTAGTGGATGCTGCCTATAAATAATTAATGACATAAATAATCAACACATTATTTATCTGAAGGAAGTGGCAGAGTTTTAGAAAACAAATCAAAAGATCAAGCAGTGTGCTGGAGACTTGCTCATGCATTGAGATGAGTGAGTTTCTTAGGAAGGAAAACTAGACTTTTAGATCTGTCACAGGTCATGATGTTCTCCTGTGGAGGCAGGAAACTACACTTGTATGTGTGTATAGCTGTGTGAATATATTTGGCTCTTAGTGTCATACTGACATTTGAAAGTTCATTTTCTGTTTTGGTGGAGGTGGGCTTCGGAGATTCTCAAAAACTTGGTCATTTTAAAACAGTACGTTACACTAGCAAAACTATGCTAGTGTGGATGATGTCTAACCTAGGAGAATATTTCTTGTACCCATACGAGTTGCATCAGCGATGTGCCTGACCATGAGGGAAATAAGCCATACCTGTAATTTTGCTGGTATGATTGATTCTATATCAGGAGATTTTACTAAAACAGCTTTGTTGGTCAGAAATTGCACTTTACTTCATCTTYGGCTGAGAGCACTAAGTAAAAAAATTTGTGCAGAGATGTACCTGGCTCAAATGAGAATATAAATCTTTCAACTGCCTGATCCTGGAGCATATGAATTTCCCTTTAACTCTACTATTCCATGATTACTGCTATGCACTTACCCAGAGGCTGATGAATGCTGCTTTTCAAAGCTGCCATGCAACGCCATCATCAGTTGCTAGGGCTTTTGCTTGGTTATTATTATAATACAAAAACCAATTTGTCAAACTCTGACAACTATATGAAAGTACCCAATTGCTGGTTTAAACATCCTTAGGCACCTGGATTTGAAAATTACTCTAGCTGACCTTCTTCCCCTAAATTTAGCATACATCTGCTGGCCTGAATAGTATGTAAGTTTACAGATGTCCTCAGTTGAGAAACTGCCTAAAAATACCCAATAAGGCTTATTTCATTATTACAAACAATACTGCTGATATCTAGTTAAATAACTGTGGCAAAAAGCCCTGCCTCAGAAGTCTGTAACCTTCTTTAATTGTTTGGGTTGGCATGCATTTTTTATTGACTGGAAAGCATGCACTGTTCATGCATATGCTTGTTGTATGGTTCAGCATAACTGTTGTATGATTTAGTGATACACGAAACATTTGATCTACCAGATCTTAGAATGTTTGCAACTTTTATACGCTGAACCAGTGGCTTATGCCTGGATGTTGTACAACTTGCAAAGACCTTGGTGCTAACGAGATAAATTAATTTTCTTTCAGTATAACAGCTGGTATTTGGATGGTCAAGGGATAGAGCCTCTCCTTTGAAACTTGCAGAACACTTCTGATTTAGTCATAGAGTCACCATGAACAAGAATACCTGTACTGTACATGGGAGGAGCAAAAGTGTGAGTAAAAGGTTTTCTTTTCCTTGCTTCTATTTTTATTATCAGTATTCCCCCATACTACTTATATGCTGTGTTAGCCTTTCAAATACCACTTTCTGAGTAGGATAGCAACTGTGATAAAATCTTTGTTAGTTGTACCCTATTCTTGTATCTGTAGCCTAAATAAATATCTATGTGTGACTTGCACACACAGAGATAAGATTATTGTATTGTATGTTTTTTTTTTTCTGAGACATTAATTTTTCAGAGTGTATTTAACACAGTTATTAAAAATTAGTTTTTTCTTGAGCATTCATTGAAATGTAAGCTTACATATTATCTGTAATGTACTCAGTTATAAATATATGCCCCTGCACTGATGTTGGTGTCAGGGACTGCACTCGATTTGATAATGCATTGTTGAAATGTTGACTGTGTAATGTTCCAGGAGACCAATGAGACAATATGCTAATAATATACACATAGATTTGGACAAGGCTTAATTTTGTTCGTTTTCTGGTCTTTGTGGTGTTTTTTTGTCCTATGTATATATGTCTCCCAGTATCCAAGAGTACTGCTGAAATATAGAGGTTTGGATGCTGCTGTAGCCTTTTCTATCTTCCAGATGCTCACGGAGCAACATTAATGTGTGGTATTATGTACCAATGACTCTGCCTTACAGGCACAGGCAAGAACTGAATGTTCCTTTCTAATACGCTACTGCTATGTTTAAGCTGTTGTATATGCCCCTTCTCCTAATAGACAAGGACACTTTATTTAAGTGCTTTGGTAAGTGGTAATAGGAAAGAAAGGTTCTAGTGTGCATCTACAAGAATACTGCATCTACAAGGATGGAGGATACAGTTATATTTCCTTGTTTTCTGAGGGTCTCCCAGCTTGTATGTAAACAGAGTTCACTTGAGAAATATTCCCAACCACTCTGAATCCAGATTTTTTATTTTCCCATGAGTATCTTCCACCTTGCCCTGTAATGACATTGGGACTGCTGTCTCTGCTTTGTCTGCTACTAATGCCTTGGTGTGTCTGCTTTCTTCTCCCCTTTGCTGCCCCAGTTTCCTAATCCAGGGGGGTTGGTTGTTGGACCAAGAGGATGAACTAACTTAGTTGACTTTATCCAGAATTGCTCAAGTTCCTCCCTGTTCTCTCGGGTGTGGCAAGGCAGAGCAGACTTCTCTTACCAGGCCTGGTGTGGAGCTTCCTGAATCTGGCAGACTGTATCTGCCTGAGCTCCTGGCTATTGGGAGCAGTTGCTCTTTTTGGCTTATTCTTAAGAATTTCTTTTTTTWAAAAAAATCTATATATAGATAGATTTTTTCTTTCCTGTAATTTTACTGTACATACTATCAGCATATGTATGTATAGCCATAGGGGGAAAGTGACCAAAGTATGCTAAATTCATCATGGTGCCACAGTTTGATGTGTGGGTCAAATAAACAGACTGATATGTCTCAATAAACTGAAGGCAGGTATTCAGAGTGCTCAATAAAGTTTCACTGTTGCTGTTGTCTGACCTGCTGAGGAATTATGTGAAGCATGAAGCTGCCCATAAAATTTGTAAAAGACAGCAAAGCATAAAATTTTAATGTTAGCTGATCTAATGAGATTTGGTCAAATCTGGGAGAAAGACCAGCATTGCTTCAGTTTAAGTTAACGGAATGAATTTTTATCGCATATATTCATCTTTATTAATTCAAATGATCTTCATATTTTGGTACAAACATCCTAGTATCTGTTTTGTGAAATTAAGTTCTAAAAGGTCAATAAATATATTGAACATTTAAGGCCCTGAAAGAGAATTTTTTAACCTACAAAATAAACTTCATTATTTTTAGTGTTAAATCCTAGCACATCTTGCTGTGTGAACTTAATCATGACCACCTGTGGCTATTTTTCCTTAAACTGGGTATATAAATTATATCCTACTGTTTGTCTGTTGTTTTTAAATTGCAAAATATGTAATCCCTAAGAAATTATTTTAAGCCATGTGGTAGCATGCTGTTTAAATAATTCCTTGACTACGGCTCATAGGGGGATAATGGCACTGTTTTAACAAGAGTGACTTCGGAAAAGTGTCTCATTACACTTGTTGAGTACAGCTAAAGGTTTCATATCACATGATGGTGCCATCAAATCTTCCATCTTCCTACATGTCTGTCAATTTGAATTTGCATTGTCAAAGTTATCCATGGTCCACCAGACCAGTCATTTCATCAAAAGACCACCTAAAGAGTAAGTAAAAATGTCATCAGTGAACTGAATAATCTTAAAAAGAAAAATAGAATACGGCTTTTATTTTTATTTCACGGGATATTGTCACATAGCTTTCAAAGAGGTTTTTATGTTTCTAGGAAGCATGGCAATCAGAGTCTTGGTTCAGTGGTTTCAGATGTCACTGAACGTAATTTATCTAACGTAGAAGATGAACCTGCAGATATGTGCAAACATTTTGTTTTTTTCACCAAATGTGGAACTAAGTGTGCATCATGAACCAGCTGAAGCTTAGTTTAACAGTGTAGAATAATACAAACTGCAGATACAAAAGACGTTATTAACATCTCCATTTTTTTCTGACAATATGTCTAATACTGTTTAAAAAAAATCATTTGCAAGCAATCTTGTCATTGAAAATACGTTGTTAATATTTATTTTTAAACTTCCTCTAATAGATTTTTATTCCATTGCTTGTACTTCATGTTCTCAGACAGCACAGTATGTATAATCCTTCTAGTCCTTCACCCGCTCTCTGGCTGCTTTGCACAGTATAGCTATTCATTCTTCTGTTGGTAGCCCATGGAGTTGCATTTAACTGTGTTTTGTAATAAGGGTTTATATAGTAGTCAGCTCTTTCTTTCACTCTTGCTTTCAGCATTCAGTGAGGATGTCTGCATTTCTCTCCTTTCAATCTGTGTGTACTATTTGTCTAGTTCCTCTTAATTAGTTTCCTTAGGTAGCTTTTTATTTCTTTAAATGGTTTCCTCATAAATAAATTCCTCCTTTCCTGAAGTGTCTGTTTTTCTGGTGTCTTGAACTGCTTAGAATATTCTAGGTGTTTTATTGCTTTAACTTCCATGACTTACCATATGGTACTTCTGAAAATACAGCTAAGTGTTGTTCTTTCCCTCCCTCCCTCCCTCCCTCCCTCCCTCCATCCCTCTAATTTGGTTCTCTCCCTGACCCCTCACAAAGTTACTTCTAGTATAGGATGGGGGTTTTAGTTAGTGCTGATCAGCTAGGAAAGAGACTTTAAAAATATTTTTATAATAAAACACTGAACTTTATTATTTGTGTTTTAGAAAGGCTTCATATTATTTTCATAACTGGATGAACAAGCCAATGTATTTGTACAGACAACTTTACAAATTTCAACATAATTTGTTCTTTATCAAAAAGCATGATGAAATACATTATTAATTGGTATTTTTAAAATCAAACTTTCAGCCTATCTTCAGTTAAATTAGCACAGCTTTACTGAYGATTAATACACCATAAATAGTAAATAACTTTTCAGTAGAATATTATAATAACTAGATTTCTATGGGAGTATACTAGAGGCATATTTGGTCAGCTAAAGGGAGTAAGATTCTACTTTCAGGTGATGAGRGTGTTAGTATATGTGGAGAAAAGAATGAAGTCTGAATGTTACACTGTGTGGGTGTTCATCTTGGAACATTGTGACAGAAGTGAGCCAAATCTTGTGAAATCAGAAAGTAGCTATATTGCAGGAAAATGAACCAACCAAGAGGATATGTTTAGCAACTGGGCCTGCTTAAACTTGGAATTTCAACAGCTTCAATGACAAAAAAAAAAGAAAAGGAACAGAGGGCAGAAAACAAAATTAAACCATTTATGCTGTTGTAAAGAACAAAGGCTGCTGCGTGCTTCAACAGTATTTGGTCAGCCTTTTAACTTAAAAATATCTGTAAAAGCCTAGAAGTGTGAGACTGTTTTGAATTCATAAACATATTACATATAAAAGGTGGATTTTCAACAACTGTAACTTCTGGATAAACTACAGATCAGTAGTAGGAGACAGAAGATGCTGGACCTCAAAAGGGAATGCTCAGAGCGATTGCAGCAAAGCTGCTGCGAGCTTAGCTGCGTGCAACAGTTGCGGGGGGGGAGGGAGGAGGTAGGGTGGAACTCATGCGAACACAAAGCAGACACAGAGCACCCATAGAGACGAAGCGCAAAGAAAGGTGGAGAGCTGTTTGCAAACAGCTGACTCACTGACATGTTTTCATCCAAAGTACTTAAGGCTAGATTGTCATAACCTTTGCTTATGATGTGGGGGAGTGAAGAGGAAGTTAAAGATTTCCTTTATTCCTGTGCTCATTTCTGCTTAGATTATGACTCACAGAGATGACAAGAGCCAGGGGCTTTTTGTTTGCCCCTCCTCCTGTGAGCAAATGGTCAGGGAGAGGGAATGTCATCCTGTCTATCCCAGCCAAATCCAGTACACTCCTCTGCTCACCAGCTAGAATAGCTATTCAGCAATACGGTAAGATACTCTACACCAAAGACTGGAGTGATGTAGTTCTCCACAGAGAGTGTGAAATAATTGCAAATAAGTTCCGTTCCAGGCCGTTTTCTGTCACAGTTCTGTCAGACAGCAATCCTTGCTTTAGGTCAATAGTTCTAAGTAACCAACTCGTCAACAGAAATGGGGGGAGCTTTCAGTGTTCCAGAAGCATTTTTCATAATAAATTTGCATTACTTCCAAATGAATTGATTTTTCTCTCATTGCCAATGGTTAGGTCCATTTATGAGCTGATAGAAGGATCCTTAAAGGGAGATTGCTTGGACTAACCATTCTTTATTAATGGGAAGCAATTACATTATGTATTCTTTGCCTTCTTCCACCCCTCCATCTGTAATACAGCCTTTGCAAAGGAAACAAGGGACAGAAAAGGCAAAGGTGGGACATTGCTAAAGGGCAAATTGAAGCCCATTCAGTGATGCTTCTTTTCACTTAATGTCAGTTACTATGGTTGCCTGGCAGAATAGACATTTTAAGCAGCAAGTTCCTTTAAGCAAAGCAGCAGCTGATGCACAGGAAATGCCTGAAGAGACAGTAAGTAATGCCTGGATCAACTTTAACCCTTCCTGCCTGTTTTCTAACATTCCTTCTGCAGGGGTTAGTAATTTATGTCCATGGTGAGAGTCTAGTCTGAGAACGAACGGCTGGATTTGACCCCTAATAAATTAATCCCTTTAATAGTCAATTACTGTTCATTAAATTGTTTTGGATTAATTTACTGTATTCACATGTGTACATTTGACAATCCCCTTTTAATTGTGGGATTATCTTTGGGAGAGAGAAAAGGTTCTATAGCAGGAAGATACTAGCGTATTCCTGACAAAGCAATTGCAAATGTGTTTCTTTCCTCCCACTCATTCTGGATTTCTTCCTTTCTGTCTTCCACCCTCTCCAGCCTTTCACAGATGTTCTGACTAATGTTTCCAGCCATCCTATTCTGATCAGATCTCAAAATGTTCTCCATGTTTTTCTTCCTTCTGCCTCTGATATTTCTGACATTAATGCATATGCTTTTGTCATCATTCTGGTTTTTTCGTGACTCATCTCCTGGTTCAGCTCCTACTTACCTTCTTAACTAAGTTCCAGCCTTTTTGAAGCAAGTCTTTACTCCTTATCTCAGGCTTGGGCAGTACTTTGAAGTTTGCGACTTAACTGCACCGTTTTGGAAGATGAAAATACTCCCACCTATATGCTAATGGACGTAACAAGCCTAACTTGTAACTCAAATGTCATCTGCAATTATGCAGATTTAAAAAATAATCTGTGGGCCAATAACATTTATTTAGTTTAAATTACATCAACAGAAAAATTCTCTTGATGGTTTGACTGGATCTGACAGAGGATTTTATAGTTTAGCTACACTAGCAAACCCTTGAAGTGTAGCTGAGTCTTTACTTTTTGGAGTTCTTGCACATTTGTGTCACTGGCATCCTCTGTCCCAGTTCTTCCTATCTCCAAGGATAATTATCTACATGTGAGGCTGTATCTTCCTAGCAATACAGATTACTTTTATACTTCTGAATCTTTCCACCAAGTTTTGGAATTCAGGCCATCTGCAAGAGGCACAGTGGATCATTCAGGCTCTGTTTCATGGGAAAGGCTGGGAGGTCTCAGCCATTTGTATCAGAATTACACCTACTTCTGTGTTTTACTGCTTACTAATTGCCCAAAACCAGCCTCTTGTTCTCTGAAACCAGCTCCAGCCTCTTGTTTTTGCTGTTTGAGGGAAACTGCTCTCACCTTTGTAATCTTTTACTACAGTGGTGAAGATAAAATTAAATTAACCTGAAGATCCCACTCTATGACTGTGAGAGAATATACTTACCTTGAAGAGTGTAAACTTAAATGAAATACAGACAAAAGCTTAGGAAAGGAAAGGAAACAATCAATAGATAAATTAAATGACTTGACAGCCTGGAGCAGATGAATTAGGAAGAAAGACTGTAAAGATCAGGACTTTACACATTGTGCTTAACACTGAAGAAGGCTGGTGATCAAGGGAGGAGTAGAGGAAAAGCATGGAGGTGGTGGATAATGTAGTTAAAGCAGGGTAGTATTAGAGATTCAGACAACACGGTCTCTCCCTACTTTCCTTTCCCACTTATATTTCTAATCCATGACTGAGTTTTCCACACTGTTCTCTCTTCTTTAAATATGAAGGTGGTCTTTCAGGCTCTTCAGTTTGCGATCACTGCATCTTTTGATTCCCTCTTTCAGACCACATTTTGAAATGGTGCCTAGGAGAAGGCTGACATGCTGACAGAGTGAGGGGCACATAAGTGGAGTGAGCACGTGGCTGATGCACACTATATACGGAGGGAAATGCAATATTGTGTAATTCTTTTCCTAAAGTATATTCCTTTTCTACTTATCTTTTACTTGTCATTTTAAATTGCAGGTTGTTATGATCAGTATCCCTGTGTCTGTACCTACAACGGCTAGAACAACCGGTTCTCCAGCATGATGAGGTTCTTGGCATACTTGCAATATAAATATTAAATAATTTTAATAGAAATATACAAATGTCAAGCGTTTGTAAGTACAATAGATGTAAATGGTAAAGAGTGGTAAGAAGCAGTTACATGGAGGATGTTTGTAGGGGAACAAATAGTGTAGTCAGTGGCAGAATAATTTGCTAGATATTTTTGTGGAAAATGGAAATGGTTTCATGCAAGTTGTTATGGAAAAGCATAGATAATTCCCTGGCAAGGATTACTGTTCTTTGGCTACTGGCAGCAACAGGACGCATGAAGAATTTGAAACAGAATGTGAGTTGAGTATTATTAAAGTTTGAGTAGGCTGACGAGAGCAGTAAATTTCAGAATGAAGACTGCCCCTGAACTCTTAGACTGCTCTCTTGTTATGTGAAAAATGAGCTTTTTTTTCTTATATGCTATACAATTTTTTTCCTTGTGACACATGCTATGTATCTCATCTTCTACCTGTGTATATATGCATGTCTGCACACATAAATATGCAGCCTAGAAATACAGAAAGCATATGCTATGAATGTACATCAGGAAGACCTTAATGAAAAAAACAACAATCATCTTTCCTTAAATGAATRTGTAGTTCCATTCAGAAAAATTTCAAATATAGGCCTGAAAACAGCTAATAGCAAAATTGCTTTTCTGCAAAATATTAGGCTTCTCTCACCTAGTGCACTGCATTCAGAGTAACTTGGGTTTGGTTACCTTACATAGCATCTCAGATGGAACACTGAAAACTCGCCTCCTGCCAGCCTATGAACAGGGAAGCTGCATGATCTGTAGCCCCTGGGCAGATACTTCTGGTGGCTTGAGGTTGGGAAACCTAGTAATATCCATGAAAGTGCTGGTTAAATCTTCAGTTTCTTACCTATTTCCTTCAGCATTGCAGGATCTGGGAAAATCTGGTTTGTCCATTTCTTTTCTCTCTCTCTCCTTTTTAACTTTGATATAAGGAAGAAAATGACCAAGTTCTTGGGAAGTTCTGCTTTTCATTAAATTCCTTTAATGATATATTAGCAAACTGGTTTCTAGAATATTTTTATCTTATCTGTATTGAATTAATAATAATGTACTCAGTAACAATCCTGTAACAACTCAATAACAATCTGCCTGTGGATTTTAAAGCACTTGACAATATCACTGTCTCATTTTTGGTCTTGGTGAAAAAGGGTTTTCATCAGGTTTCAGAGAACTTGTCTTTTGATAGATCTTCAGCACAGTATGAGAACACAGTTAACAGAAGGAGACAAGCAGCATTATCTTTAGCCAAGTCTGTGCAGCAAAAGACCCCGTAAAGTGCTGGTCTTTTCCTTCGGAGCTAGGGCTGGGTTCATGTAAATGTTTTGATTTTCAAAGTGGATCTAGGAGACAAACGTGTTTCCAAGATTTTTAATTAAACTTTTGGGTTGGTTGCAGCTGATGCTTTGGAGATAGATCTTGAATAAGATTCCCAAAAGACCAAATGAGACCCTATGAGGTGTTTGTTCCATGTTCTTATACAGAGAGAGCTCAGAGGGGACAAAATTGTGCAGTTTGTCCTTCTATACTCCATTTTTGTTATTTGTTTTTTTCACGTTTAAATGTGCAGAATAACTAGAAATTTTCCAGTTCCTCCTTTTTGTCCCTTCATAGAACCAATTAAAATTGTCCCAGCCCACCACACTTTCAGTAAGTTGTAACAAAAATAGCTTACTATTTTGACACCTCCAAAAGACGGCTTGTGAGTTAGCAGCCTCTGCCTTGTCAGTCCTGAAGTGGAAGATTAAAGGAGGCTCAAACTTCCTCTAGGGTTAACACTCCTCTCTCAGATCCTGCATTCTAGACAACTATTTGTTTTTCGGATCTATCTGCTTTACTTATAGCTCTGTACACTGCTTCTGTTCTCATTTCCACCCCCACCCCCCCCCCTTTTTTTTTTTTTTTTAAATTCAGGATACTCTACCAGCAGGCTCAATTACTAATGACTTCACCTTTTCTTTTCCAGAATAGAAAATAATGGAAGTCTTTAAGTTTGACAGAATTTCACTACAATATGTGGCCCTCCTGAATACCAGGCTTTCTTTGGTATAACTTTCGAGCTTTGCGATTGCTCCAAGTTCCTAGCTGTTGGCTTGCAGCTATGCTTTTCAGACTTGCTTATAGTTATTTCATGGTCCTACCTGCTCGTTTAGGACATTATTTGAGTCTCTCATAAGATGTTAGACCAGTCAACTTCCTTTCCTATATAAGATCCAGAAAGGTAGTGAAAGCAATTATGCAATGTCCAAAATAATTAATCTATTACAATGCGTAAACTGAGCCAATTTGTGTCAGCTGTCTTAGCAGATCATATAACATCATCCTAATCAGGACATTTTGCTGTAAAATGTAATAATAATAATAAAACAAACCAAAATGTTAGGGCTCACCTGAAAAAGCCAACATAACGATATCAAAGTGACACTTAGGTAATTTGCATGCTCTTAAATAAATACAAACTACAACTGATTGCAACATGATTTTTAAAAATGAACTAACATACTCAATATTTTTGGATAAGGGACTGAGAAAAACATCAAATTTTGTATGGGATGGGCGATATTTTTGTCAGCATATATGCTGTGTTTCTTCTGATAAATTTTGAATTACCAAGTCATGAGAAAACTGACTTCAAAATACAAATGAACTGTTGAAAATACATAGAGGCAA
Organism: Oceanodroma leucorhoa; assembly: GCA_030449065.1. Classification (NCBI taxonomy): domain Eukaryota; kingdom Metazoa; phylum Chordata; class Aves; order Procellariiformes; genus Oceanodroma; species Oceanodroma leucorhoa. Next base: position 1,770,298 of record JASVER010000135.1, on the reverse strand, counting down.
TACTGCCCAATTTCTGTGTTAGGTAAATAAATTATTGAGTTTTTATTTGAGTTTTTTTATGAAGTTTGAAACTTAGGCATATGCTATCACACTCTTGTCTATGTTCTTTTCACTGCATGTGCTTTATAAATAATGTCACTTAATAGCCAATTTCCATCTCTTTCTGGGACAGAACATTGCATATCATTGATTTCCTGGCAGGGATCTGTATCTATATTACATGACACATGCTGAGACCTAGATATTATTTAGTAACAATAGTCTCTGAATGGCAACATAAGAGCAAATGAACTAGGGTGGGAGGAGAAGACGTTATACATGGATAGTGAGGAAAAATTTTAATCAAATTGATATGTATCTACAAGCATCTATTGCTGGCTTCTTCTTTGCCTACTTTGCTTCAGAAAATAAAATGCTATAAGTTTTCTTGGTACGTTTAAAAACTTCCTTTTAGAAACAATTTTCAGCAGCTAGTCTCTTCATAAGAAGCCAGCTCAATGGCACAATCTAGACAGTAAAGGCTCAAGTCTCAAGGGTTTTGCTACACAGTTTTYAAAATAAAGCAATCATCTCAGTCCAAATACTCTTACTTAATGATCCTCTCTTGATAGAGAAATCAGGCTTTCTGTGTTCATCTCTTGAAATAGCAGCTCCTCTGTCCCTGTAAGGGGTTGTTTTAGGAAAGAAAAAAGAGAAACTGCATTAGAAAATGAGATGACATAAAGCAGTGAATAATAATGTTTTGCAGAGAACATGTGATTTTCTAATAAGACCTGAATGAGGGCGTGTAGAGGTGACCATCACAAAACCAACATGATGTTAYGGCTGTAGCTGGACCTTTCTCAAAGTTTCTTTGCAGGTGGTTCTGGCRTGTCACTCTATATGTTATCTAGCAATTCACTCCCATTTCCATACAGAATCAGTTTAAAACATCAAATACCACCCAAAACTGGAGTTTGGAGACAGCTACAGTTTTCTTCTAGTGTCTCTGCTGTACTACTTTCCTTCCAGACTCTGAATGTTTGCCTGTTTTTCTTCAAACTACATTCTCCTTGGGACAAAAGATGATACTTTTAATACTTTAAATTCCATGTTGCAAGGCTGAAAATTACTTTTATATCAATTGAGTACCCACACTGTGATGAGGTTTTGCAGGGTCCTCCCTGAAGAGAGGTATTGCTGTTTGCCATAAACTATTGAGCTGTAAGCATCATAAAACTGCTATCTGACATAAAATTTTATTAATCTTGGGTTTTTTTCTCTCTTACATCATCAAATGGTACTGCGTCTTACCTACCGTTAAGCAAAACTAAACTGGTATAAAGGATAGACAGCAATGATACCTGTTACTTAACCATTTAATTACTCTCATAGTTCTTTTCCACCTCATGCCTTTTGGGTTCAGGTCATAAAATTATATAAAAATAACTGTCTTGAATTTCCTTTTTGTGTTTTCTCTTGATAGAATCMAAAGTTGTTAAGTTACTATGTAGATTGCAAGATTTAAAAAAAAATACTGTCTAGATTGCTATGTAATAGGAGCATATAGAAAACAATTGGAACACTTTGACAACTTTTGAACATGGTTATAACAGCTGTCATGAATACTTCTACTGAAAGTGTTTCTTCATATTTTCCAAGCTGTCCTCTGGTTTCATTGGTTCTGCAGTACCACGTGTAGTGATACAGTCCCAGCTAACCATTTATAYTTCCTTAATCAGGCAGTGGATCAGAAGTCTTATCAGAACTGTTGCTATTTTACAAGCATCTGCTATTTTCACGATTGCTTCTTACTTTTCATCTGCACTTTGGTACAAAGATTTAATTAAAGTAGTTAAAATAGCAGACAACAGATGTGATCTACTCAACTACAAGTCAGCACTTTGAGATTCCTCTGTGGATGAACAGAAATTAAAACAATTACGTTTCTGTAATTTATTTCAATTACTTTGTGTACCAAGTTTAGTTAATCACTGTTGTCTCGCACCTTTTGAATAGCTAATAACATGAGAATTCTCAACAGTTACCTACAGCCTTTGCAAAAGATATTTTGGAGATGTGAAATTCCTGCCTTTTTCTAATTTTGTACTGACAATGTTCTCTACTGTTTCTTTCATTCCTGTTTTGTGACATTAAATAATCCACAATGCTATGCTCTTGGATGAGTTGTCAGCAGCAGAGATAGTGACTGGAACCTCTAAAGCTTGCATATTGTCATGGCAAGCTCATCAATCTCAAGTGTGCTGCACAGTGAATGAAGTGTGACTTGAATAATTCCCTGGGAAAGCAAACTGCCATGTTTTGATTGTTCCACTTGCAAGACTTTTTTTTTTATTTGTAGAAAAGTGTGTGCATATGGAAAAGGAAAAGAGAATTTTTTTTTTACCCTAGAAAATCTAATTAAAATTAAATATATGCTAGTTAATGAGCTTGTGCTGACCATAATGTCATTTGCTGAGTTGCTGCCTAATGAACTTTATCAGTCAGCAGAAAAGTCAAGATAAAATGGGGTGCAAATTAGGGAATAAATTTATTTGATATTTCTTCCCTAATCATGCCTTCCCCTCCCGCCCCCCCAGTGTTCAGAAGTACTAGGTCTCTGTTCATATTTCCTTTAGTTAACCATATGTTCTTATTCTGCTTCTCACTGCATAACAATTCCTTCTACTGTTCCAGTTTCTGTTTGTGGCTCTATTTTAACTTCAACCTCTCCTCTGATTGTGTTTCTGCATGAGCAATCCCTCTAAACAGTAAATGCAAAGTAATTAAAAAAAAAAAGTCCACTCTATTATTCTAAGGTTGAATCAATGACTAGAGATGTAATAGAGAAGCCACAGTAGAAGTAGTGAGTCTGGAAGAGGGAACATTATTTTGTCTTRAAGAGCATTGAAAACTAGCTGTGATGCATGATCTGAAAGAATAAATATGATACAATTCATCCATCACAGTATCACTAAGGAAAAACAAAAAAATTAATCGTGCAGTAAAGTAAATATCATATGGTTGAGAATACCAAAATACTACTTTCACAGAGCTGAATGATATTCTTTCCCCTGGAACAAAACCAGTCCCTCAGGAAAAGTATCTATTGGCTTTACAATATGCCTTGAAGGTCTGGCAAAAGAAAGCCCTCAGGCTTTGGTAGACAGCAAAGTTAAAATATGTTTAAAATTCATTTATTGCTTTTGTCAAGGGTCTGGTAACGTACCTTAGTTGGCATTTTACAGAAGAGAAAGGGAGCAATTTAGGACAGAAGAAGGTACGCTTCATGTTAAAAACATGTTAAAAACCCCTATGCAGCTTTGCACAGGTGTCTTTGCTGGGAATGATGAAGTTTTATAAACCTAGAATCTTCATTCTAAAACAACAAAAATACCATTTTCTGACTTGTTGCTGCCTGGTTGTGGTAAACAGAAGACATACAATTGAATGCCCAATCTACTTTTGTAGGGTGGATATAAAATTGATACCAAAAGTATGGTCTCCCTTCCACACTTATCTTTGGTTGTTTAGCTTTTTTAATTGCTGTGTTCTACCTAAAATGAATTCCTGCATGCTGGCTTTCAGTCAAGTGCGGTCTCAGCCAAAGAAGCCTAAATGGTGGGACAACATGCAGCTACTAAAGGAAAGATGTAGAACAGATGACCATGTCTAAACCAATGGTAATGCTGTCCATGCAGTCTTATCTTTTCCCCTACCAGCATTATGCGTGAGTCAATAAGAATGGGACAATCTTGGTGCAAGTTAAATTTAAAAATTGTTGTGTGATGTCTTTTGGGCTTTTTGAGAGCAGATATATAAGCAAAACTGTCTCTTCAGCTAGGGACTGCAGACTTGTTAGTGACACTCTGTCAATCCTTTGAAGGCAGTTGATGGACCAAAAAGAAAACAGTTGAGCATCATAATCTTTGAATCTTGTTCAGTCTGAAAAGCCTGAAGGAGACATGATAGCTACAGATGTTGCTGGGGTTATTTCAGTGTGCTCAATATCCTCTCCTTACTTCCGAGAACAGGAGCGGGGAAGGTGAAAGGAAAGAATGCTGGTATAGAAACTCTTGAAGCATCCTAGAGTGAACAACAATTTGCTAACACACCCTTAATTCCAATACATTGGTGTGTACCCAAAGCTGTGCGTCAGGGATACTGGCAACTACTTCAAGCATTAGCACTCTTTTCTGCCTTTTTCTGTCCATGACCCGCCCCCTTCCCTTCCCCCCAGTTCTTATGGGGATTTAAAATAAATAGTCATGTTAGAAAACTGTTTTCAGAGAGGAAATGATCAAGGGAAGGAAGTGTGCAGTTTGCCTTAGTTGAGGTGGAGGGGAAAATTCTGGGTGTTATAACTCAGTGGAATAGCTAATAAAAACTTGCCTACACAAATCTCAACAAAACAATGTTTTTGTATTCTTCCCTATACAGCAGTCTATCACAGATGTCCAGCATAATTAAAAAACCAAATCTACTTCTGATGTAAGAATTCCTTTCTGGGTGCTATAGAAGGAAAACTACATTCATGACATCACCAAGGCAACACAGAAATAACATTGTAAGCATCCTTTCATTAGGGGTGTGAGAAACTCCAAAATTATGGACTGGGCAGTAGCAGTGGCAGATGTGTTTGAAGATGTGTGTTGTTTAGTTGGTGGTCAGAGGTTACAAGGCTGCCACACGGGATGATTGTGTAAGAAAGACTTTAATCTGTTGGCTGGGTTGGGGAACAGGAGTAGGGAAGGACAAAGACTCAAACAACAAACTCTATTTCTATTTCTTTCATTAATGAAGTACTAAAAAGTGCAAGTTTTTCGAAGTACCAGCACAGAATCTGGGAAACTGTGTCATCAGCAAAGCCAGTAAAGGTAAAATACATGGCTTAATATAGCATTTGATAAGCAGAAGGGGGGGGGAAATGTTTTTGTACTTGGGACTTCTTACTGGAACATAATTATAAAATAAACTGCCAAAAACTTTGATTATATGAAAACAACAATCTAAATAATAAAAAAAATCCTCTACAAGCTCAGCACATCTGTAGTTGAGGCTTTTCGTTGACATTGCTCTGCTGGAGTAAAAAAGTGGAATTTTTCCTCTTGCTGTGTAATGTTTTTAGGGAACCCTGTCTCAACATTTTTAACTATGCATAAAGGGATACATGAGATTTTCTAAGAGTTTGATTTCTGGAAGCTTGTATACTATTGCTAAAGAAGTCTTAAATTTTGGAAAAGGACAACATTTTTAATTATGGACTGAGTTTGTATGGTGCCAGTTTCACAACAGATGAAAATTTTATCAATATGGGGAATGATTTATGGACAGAGATAAGCAATAAGCAGAGTAATTGAGCTCTGCAATAAGGCACTACAAATTTGTGTCCAGATCTTGCACAGTTTTATCCCTTGAACCTATCCAAATGGCTAACAATCCACCTCCTCCCCYTCCTCTCTCCACAGTATATTGGGTTTTTTTAAATATGTTTTAAAATAGCAAATCTCTATAAAAATACATTTGTGATGTTATTGTATGAAATGAGTTCAATAGATGTAAAATGGATTATATTTGTAAGCAATTTTATTTATTGGCTGTGAGAAATGGCATGTTAGCAGTTAAATGCCCGATTCTCATGTGACCACAGTATGATCAGATGTTCCTGCCCACAGGCTGATTTGTAGCCACTTGTTAGTTCTATACAGCACTCTGTGTAGTGCCAGAAATCTGCTCCCCTGTGCTCATTCAGTGCTCCTGGAGACTCAGGGCTCAAGCACTGAATTTGTGTTTTAATAGCTGCAGAAAATTTTATAAGCGGACACAGGGAGTGTGGATTCTATTGAAGTTCAACAGCAGGCACCTCTGTACGTATGCCTACAGTCACAATCTTTTTTTCATGCTGTTGCAATTTCACGATACCAGCCATAGAAGCTTATATTTATTAAATATAATGCTTCTGTGTTCGAAGATCTGTGTATGACCAGTGAGATTTATGGCATAATGAAGCATGGAAAACAATGAAAGGAATGGCTAGGATTTGAAGTAATTCCACAATTTAGATGAAGAGGCTTATCTTTTGGCATCATAATACCTTTTTTATGCAGATTATTTTAGGGGAAAACAAATTAAATCTATCAATTTCTTTTTTTTTTTTTAAAGGAAATGCCTTATGGAAGTTTTGTTGAAGATGCTTAGAGTAAATTCTGTTCGCTGCTTTGAAACAAAGGGATGCTGAATTTAAACATGTACAAAATGGGCACTTATGACCCCAGAATTCAGTTCTCATTTTATTTTCTTTTTTTAAACAGAAGAATAATCTAGGATGATAGCGGCAACAGTATGAACCCAATTTTGTCCTCTTCAGAGCAAATTTACCATTTTTAAGTTTTTGAATATTTGCAGACAGGAATCTATTTGGAAGTTATTTGGAAATTTGTTTTTGGAGCAGGCCTTCCTTGTGTCCTGCATTATTGCAAGTCTTAGGATAAATTGCTGATATGCCATTGCCTAATTCAGCACATGTTGCAACTCTCCCTGCTTGACCAGCTTTTATTAAAGGTGACAGGTAATGCAGTCTGAAAATAATCGAGGCCTTACGTTGCCATAAGAGGGCACTTCAACTGTCATGCAAATGAAAGCACTTGACATTTAGCTGTGTTTTCTTTTTCTTTGTTTCATTATTTAATTAATGTGAACTTTGGAAGTCGAGGAAGAAGTTCCCATTTTCACTGTTACATATGGTGAAAAACACATTCCAGCTTTCTTCTTTTTTCTTTTCATTAAGACTCGGATGTATAAAATAACTGGAAAATGATATGGAAATGGTAAGCTACTTTTAGATAAGAAGACATTAAATTGAAAAGTGGTATGTATCTGTGTTTATAGAAGTCTTAAAAATGATAGAAAAGAATATTCATCAATTGAGTGGTACAATTACAGTTGTCTGTGAGAAATTGCAGCACTGGTTAGATTTTTATAAACCCTACGCTAGACTATCAGTCTCTCCCCTTTCACTGCTGGGATGAAAAGCATAAGGATATTATTGCTTGTGTCAGAAATGGTCAGTCTTTAACTCTTGAACCTCATGTGGTTTGCAAAAGCTTACTAAAGAGTCAAGTTTAATTTGTAGTTTGATTGGGACAATTTATTTGCTGACGCTAAATCACTCATCAAACAGCATGGATTTAAGCCTGCTGCGTGCACTGCATGCGCTGCAGTTGATTATATACTTTTCCTATAATACTTTTATTATACAAATACTATTATGAGCTTAATTTAATATAAATATGCTTCAGTTAACTCTTGAGTCTTACTCTTCTGCGTCATAAATATGTATAGGCCTAAAGACGGTTTCCCTAAGAAATCTGTTAATGTGGCAAACATTTTGGATTTAAAAGTCCAGTGACACACCTTTCAATCAAAAGACCACTTTGGAAAAGTGGCCATACTCCAATTAAAACTGTGTATTATTCTTTAACTCAGTATAAGGCTGAGACTGGCCAGTGGTATTCAGTTAAAAGTTTCAGTTACAGCTGTCAGATAGCTGAGGTGTTTTTGTCCAACTGAAATCTGAGAAAGACTTGGTTTAAAACCTCACTGCTTGAAATTTGCGGGGTAATATGATCTGTTCTCTTGGACTGCCTTCTCCAAAGTACAATCAAGATCTTACAAGGGATTAGGAACACCAGCAAGTGACAAAAATGGAAAATATATGTGTGTAATATATTTTCTGTACATATTGTTGTTGGTAAATGTATACTGCAACTTGAAAGCAAATTATATTTCAAACACAGCAAATTACATTTCAAACACAATCTATTTGTATCAGAGTAGAAATTAGCTGTTGTAGAGATGTACAATTGTCAAAATATATAGATAACATAAAACTTCCTACAAAGCAATATCTAAATTTACTTCATGTGGAATGCATATATTACTAATTTGAGGTGAAATGAATTCCTAAGGAGCTGTAATTACAAATTCTTGGGTTTGAGATAGGCCTAGGAATTTTCAAGTTAACCTTGTCTTCAAACACGCTGAAATAGGGAAGGTACATAGTAGCAGCATGCAAAGAGTGCTGTGATGTACTGGCATCCATAYGAAAAACAGTGAAAAGACATACATACACATTTTTAAAGTTGAATCTAAACTTTCTGTAGAGGTCATAAAATGTCTGAATTAGAAAGATGTGCTTTTATTAATGCTTTTATTGCAAGAAAAGTTTAAGGTTTCAGCTGAATGAGAGAATTTCAAATTATGAAGAAGAGTGTTGAGTAGGAAAAAGCAATAAAACTGAATTTTAAATAGTGAATGAAAATACTCTTTTAGAATAAATTTCCTACAGAATAAATTAAGAAATGTGAAAGTGTATAAAAAGGCAGACTAATACCCCTACTTTCCTATCATATTCTGCTTCCTTTTCATGTCTGCCAAACGGATCTGTCCAATGTGTATTTTTTGTTCTAAAAAAAAAAAAAAGATAGTTTTGCTTGTTGTGCCTGAAAGTTTGTCCCTTATGAATTATTGCTGTTTTTAAAAAGATTATTACTGGCTTCCTGTCATCTAGGGTGGGGGAAGTATGGTGTCTGACAGTTCACTGATCATATTTTAAAGGAGAAAAAAATAAATATGAAGTTAAAAAGAAAATACCATTAAAATGCATCACTGCTTTGCAATAGAGTGCTCTGACTAAGCTGTTCTCTTCCTTCCCTAATTCATTTTCTACATAAGAAAATGCAATAGATTTAGTAGTCAGATTTTACTGAAACATTTGATATGAGGTCCCATATGTGTTGATTAGTTAGTGTGGAGAAGGCAGTGATCAGTTTAAGAATTGCAAATTGGACAAAGAATTATCTAAAGGACAGACAGCAGGTTCTATTGGAGTGACGTCTATAAGGTTGGTAGGAGGTTGCACAAAGATTTCGTTTGTGGTTTGGTTGACCTGATTTATTTTAAGTCGTGAGGCATCACTGATAAATGAAAGACTATGATTATCTCCTGAGAAGATATTAGTGGCCTAGTGGACTAGCTGAAATAGGAAGAAATTTAATAATTTGAAATAAAATGTCACGCATGTAGGGGACTTAACAAATATTTCTTCTGTAAATTGGAGGCTTATCAACTTCAAAGTACAGAAGACAAAGACCTCAGTCTCTTAGTGGGTTGCTTATAGTTAACTTGTGAGGTTGCTGTGAAAAAGGAAAATGGGATTCTAGAACGCATAAAGCAAACTTTTTCCACTAGTGAAATAAATACTGTTGTCTTGTATAATGGAAAACCATCCAGCTGGAATATAGTATACATTTCCTATTACTCAAGTTTGAGAAAGGTTTGTCCATACTGGGAGAAGTATGATGTGGACCAGTAATATGATGTCATGCTGCTGAATCCTCTTAAAGAGGGGATTAAAAGTGATAGCAATGGAGAAATAAAGTCCGGGAACCAGGAGGGATTAAGATCTTGCTTAAACTGAAGGAAATATCAGTACAAAAATAAAAAGAATGGAGTGGCCAGGAGTAAATTTAGGCTGAATATAAGATGACTGTTAGGGAAGTGAGATTTCTGAGCAGACTTCCGACTAGGTGAATTGGAACAATAGATTTTGATTACTTTGTGAGAGGAATTATATGGCTGTAGTGGTAGCAGAAGGCTTAATTTGATCACGGAGCAAGATTAACAGAATCTTAACAGTAAGATAAAATTGAGGAGCCTTTTCTAGTTTGTGCTTCTGTTACTGGATTCACAGTTAGGCCGTGCAGACACACATGATATGTAGTTCATAGGCTTCTTAATATAGTTTCATTTGACAACCTGAGAAGCTAGCTGCTATTTCTGTTGGAAATAATTTGTCTAAATAATGGAATTTTATTTATGGCTCCCATGAACAGGTATAGAAGTAATGAAGGCAGAACCTTTAGATATCAAAGCAGAGTTGCTTGGGATACAGTTGCTTTTGGGATGCGAAGGGGTCATTGGCAGTCAAAGGGCAGAGTGTGCCTTTTTCTCTGCTGAATAGTTAAGGAATCTAGGTTCCTGATTTAAGTCACATTCCTACATTCAGACAATGAATATCCATGACTGGCTCCTCACTTCTGTGTTAGAAAATTCTGTTCCTCTTTCCTGTCTACTTCCAGACATAGGTTCTTTCCACTTTGGGCTTTATTTTCAAGTGATTGTGAAGCTACTGTGAGAGGGAAGAAGAGGAAAATGAATGATGTTACGGTAGTATTGGATTATTTTTTTGCCTACTTGGAACACTTAATTTTCCAGCAAAGTCTGCACATTTAGATTTTAAATGCTGTGGAGAAAACTGTACTGGCCAAATATGTTTACTTTTATATCATTCTGTGCAGCTCTTCTAATACTATCAACCCTTTGGGGAGAGAGAATCTTGAAACTAGAAAAACAATGTGAGATAGTGTCTTCATTCTGAAAAAAAATCTTCTTAATCTGAGAAATTTAAACTAAGAATGCAGCTTATAAGGGGAATAAACACATCTGTGTACATGCTTTGTTTTTCAGGATATTCAGTTCTGCTTGTAATGAAGTTTGGTGATTCACCTTTGGAAATCTGGACTTGACTGCGAATATATGATTTACTTCCTCTGATGGGTTTTGTATTTTGTTTTATATGGCAACTCCTTTCAGTGGCGTTTGGCCTGAAATGATGCAATGACTGATGCAATGGAAGATTTTGTGGAGCTCTTAGACTGCATTGTCTGTAGTATTCAAAGGTAGTTTGGACAACATCTTTGGTAAAATTAGAAGATATGGCTCTTCCCTATTTCAAAAGAGACATTTTTCACATACCTCTCAATCAAGTGAAGACAGGGCAATGTAATACAATCTTTCTCTTCAGGGAAAGAGATCTATTTTCTAGTGTGTGTTTACCTCTGGCAGATTTCTTATAGAATCATAGAATCATAGAATCATTAAGGTTGGAAAAGACCTCTAAGATCATCGAGTCCAACCATCAACCCAGTACCCATGCCCACTAAACCATGTCCCGAAGCACGTCATCCACACGTTTTTTG